>PVJO010025456.1:0-22696 GCA_004026905.1 Hystrix cristata | reverse complement strand
TTTTTTTTTTTTTTTTTTTTTTTTTTTTTTTTTTTTTTTTTTTTTTTTTTTTTTTTTTTTTTTTTTTTTTTTTTTTTTTTTTTTTTTTTTTTTTTTTTTTTTTTTTTTTTTTTTTTTTTTTTTTTTTTTTTTTTTTTTTTTTTTTTGTGGTGCCGGGGATCGAACTCAGGCCCTTGTGCTTACAAGGCAAGCACTCTAACCACTGAGCTAAATCCCCAGCCCCTCCATTCTCTTTCTTTCTTTCTTTCTTTTTTTTTTTTCTCGTTTTCTGCCGGTGGGGAGGTGCTGGGGTAGAACTCAAGGCCTTCATCTGACCACTGAGTTAAATTCCCAACCTACCTTTCCATTTCTTTATGTTCTTTTTGAACTCCTTTTTCAGAGTACTGTAGTTTTTCGTTAAAGATGATCCTTCACTGCCTTGGTTAGGTTAATTCTTAAGAATTTAGTTTTTCTTGATGCTATTATGAATGGTATTGTTTTCCTAGTTTTTTTCTCAGTGAGTTCATTATTGTTGGGTATGAAGACTTGACTTTTGTGTGTTGATTTTTTTATCCTGGTATACTACTGAATTTGATTATTAATTCTAGGAGTATTTTGGTATAATTTTTGGGTCTTCTATGTAGTGGGTCATGTCATCTGCAAATAATGATAATTTGTCTTTTTCCTTTTCTGTACATATCCTTTTTATTTCTCTCTCTTGCCGGATTGCTCTGGGTAATGCGTCGAGAACTATATTGAACAGCAATAGTGATAGTGAATACCTTTGTGTTATGGATTATATCTAGATGTCCTCCGAAGGTCTCATGCAGTCATAGGTGGAGCTGGATCTAGAATGTGTGATTACTAAATTAGTCCATTGACTGGCTTGGCACAGTTCTGCTGGGATCAAGGATGTGATACTAGGATTAAGCCTTATCCAGGCTACCCACACTAAGGCCATGTGGCCTGATAAGATATAAGGGAGAAAAAGAGGCTTGTCTCTCTTGCTTGTCTGCTGCTTTCTGCCTGCCATCATGAACTGTTCCACCCTGCCTTGGAGCCAGTAAGTTATGGACTGAAACTTCTACAGACTGTGAGTTAAATTAACCTTTCTTCCCTTAACTTGTGTATGTTGGGTATATTGTCTCAGCAACGAGAAAAGTAACTAAGACATTCTGTCTTATTCCTGATTTTAGACATAAAGTTTCAATTTTTCCCCATTGAGTAGGATGTTGGTGGTAGGTTTGTCATGAATGACTTTTATCAGATTGAGATAAGATCCTTTTATATCTATTTTTTTTCTTTTTTTAACCTGAACCCAATGGATGCTTGATTTTCTCAAAGGCTTTTTCTGCGTCTGTTGCGGTGATCATGTGCTTTTTGTCCCTGCTACTTGTTTAAGTGATGTGTCACATTCATTGAGTTGCATGTGTTGACTCATCTTTGCATCCCTGGGATGAAGCCTGTTTGGTCATGATGAGTGAGCTTTTTGATGATTTGTTGCATTGTTTGCCAGTTTCTGTTGAAGATTTTTCTATCTAAATTCATTAAAGACATTGGCCTGTAGTTCACTTTTTTGGTTGGATTTCTGTCTGGTTTTGGAATCAGGGTAATGGTAGCTTTTTGGAATGACTTTGGGGGTGTGCCTTCCCTTTCAGTTTCATTAAAGAGTTTCAGGGACACTGAAGTGTTAGATCTTCCCTGAAGTTCTTGTAGAATTCAGCAATGAATCCACTGGGTACTGGGCTTATTTTAGGTGGTATATTTTAAAACTGTATTATATTATTGGATTATTCATGGTTTTTATATCTTCAGTTTTGGTAGTTTATATGTATCTCAGAATCTATTTGTTTCAAATTCACCAATTTATTGGAGTACAGGTTTTTGAGGTAGTTATTAATAATCTCAATTTTCATTGTGTCCTTTGTGATTTCACCTTTTTCATTTCCAATTTCATTGGTTTTGGTGTTTGTCCTCTTTTTGGGTAAGATTGGCTGGGGATTTGTTTATTTTGTTCATTCTTTCAAAGAACTGGCTCTTCAATTTATTGATTCTTTGTATTTTTGGGCTCAATTTCATTAATTTCTGCTTTGATCTTTATAATTTTCTTCTTTGTACTGGCTTTGGATTTGAATTAGTCTTGTTTTTCTAGGATCTGGTGGTGCATCATTAGGTTACTTATTTGTGTTTGCTCTGTTTTTCTGATGTGGGCACTCACAGCAATAATCTTCCATCTTACGGCCACTTTCATTGTGTTCCATAGGTTCTGGAATGTTGTACTAACATTATCATGTGATTCTATGAAGGGTGTAATTTCTTTAGTGACACTTTGATTATTAAAGTGTATATTGTTTAATTTTCATGTGTTTGCATAATTTCAGTGGTTTATTTTGCAATTGATTCCTAGTTTCATTGTGTTATGATCTGATAATACGTATGGGATAAGTTCAGTTCTTTAACATTTAATTCAGCATGCTTTATGGGCTAGTATTTTGGAGAGTGTTCCATGTGCTACTGAGAAGAATGTGTATTCTATTGTTGTTGGGTGAGACATTATAGACAGTTATTCAGTTCCTTTTTTAAAGGCTTAATTAAACTCTGATATTTCTTTTTTGATATTTTTTGTCTAGTTGATCTATTTGTGATAGGTTATTGAGGTCTCCCACTATAATTTTTTTTTTTTTTTTGGTTCTGGGGATCGAATTCAGGCCCTTGCACTTTCAAGGCAAGCACTCTAAACACTGAGCTAAATCCCTGGCCTATCTAATGTTTTATGTCCAGTAGTATTCATTTTATGAAGCTAGGTGTGCCAGTGTTCATTGCATGAACATTTATAATTCTTATCTTTGTCATTGGCTCTTAATGATCAATTACGAAATGGTGATTTGTCCTGCATTTGCTGTCATATTTATTGCTTCATCTAATCCATTTTTTGTCAGAGTAATTTCCTTTATTGACTCTCTACATCTCAAAAGATGAGCTAAATAAATGGCATTGTATAAGAAGCTAAATTATGGGCTGGGTTTGTTTATACAGCAAGTGGTAACTGATTGAGAAAAGTTAGCAGATCTCACAGAGAAGTTATAGGTACAGCCCCCAGGGAAGAAATCTTATGTAGAACAAAACCTTCAAAAGAGAATTTATATGGATATTTTCTTTCTCTTGGCATTTGTCACTCCTGTCCCTACTTTACCAAAGAATATCAGGGAAATCTAATTTGATCTAATACACCCCTCATCCCAAATGAGTAAGTAGGAGCCATCTGTTGCTGTAATAGTTCTTGATGTAGATGACAGGCTCAGGACAGATTCAGACAACACTCAGCACAGCAATGTCAGGGTGTAATAAAAGACACGCTAATGGGAAAGTATGTTTTCTTCATATGAGAATACATTGTGTTGCTTTGGAAAAAGTAATGTTCACTTTAGGGAAGGGTGCTAATTTCATAGACAGCTTCTGAAGAAATTACTCAGTTTTCATATGGGGAGACTGAACTGGAATGTGGCATTGACAGCACCTCAGACCACAATGTGCCCTTTACACTCAGCAAAGGGAATAACAGAATAATGTCCTGCAAACTCAAGTTCCCCTTGTTGGAGGGGAGTAGAATGGAGAGGTGGAACCTCTTCCTCAGGAGAAGAAGGGGAGTTAGGGTACCTGACAGAGGGACTGGATGTTGGCCCTGGGGAGGATGGAGATCAAGGAGGGAAGGAGAGAGCCAGTCTCTGTGCAGACCTCCTCTTTCAATGGCTTCATCCTGTCTTGGAGCTTTCATCCCTGTGATGAGGCTGAGGGAAGATCTGTGAGATAAAGACACTGCACGGCTTCTACCAGGCACAAGTGGCACAGTGGATACTCCAAAAATGCTCAGAAACAATTATCAGCTCATTTTGTTTGATGTGCCTTGGGGTTCAGGGAGGCCAAGCAGAGAAGCAATTTGCAGGGACCCCCCCCCCGACCTTGTGAGTGACTAGGCAGCTCTCTGGGTGTCATCTGTGAGCAGAGAAAGCTGCAAGCTAGAGGGGACAGAACAGAAACCCAATTCCCTTCTCGCTTTACCCTGCACACTCTGAGGCCACTACCAAACAAAAGCTGCCAGGGAAATACCTGGCTGAGAGAAAAAAGGGAAGGCTTTGTGCAGCCTGGTTACACAGTGTGCTCACAAATGCAAGTGAAAGCCAAATAAAAAAACCAATTCTACAAATCCTTCGAGAGTAAAGAAGTTCAGAGGGGTATTTGACAGGCATTTGAAACATCATTTTATTGCTTTTTCCTTGATGAGAAAATTAATGTATACTCACTCATAAAATTTGAATATTTGACAGGATAACCAAAAGAATAAACACAATTTATAATATTTGTATGCATATATGTATATGTATATCTTTATATGTATATGTGTACATGTATTTATAATACTTTCAGTCTTTTTTCTAGAGATGTATTTCACAAATAAAAATGGAATTATGTATATATTTCTACATTATTTTCATTTTTATTTAGTATTATACAAGGACTATGCTTAAATGCCATTTGAGAATATTCTTAATGGCTGCATATCACAGTTCATGAATATATGCCTAATATTTTTGCATTATCTTCTATTTTTTAAACATTAGTTAGTTTGTAATAGTATCACATTTCCCAATTGTTCTGGAACTTCCAGTAAATAAATTTTATGTATATTTATGATTGTTTTGTAGCATATTATTAGACTGTTACACATTCGAACAAAAGAGAGGAATACACCTTAGGTTTTTAATACTTATTACCCAATTACTCTCCAATTGGGTTGTATTGACTCTATCTGAAAGTATAGGTGGATATTGGTAAAATATTAGGCAAATGCTAAGAACGTGGGTTCTGAAGCCAGAATCCCTGGGTTAGCTACCAGGCTCAGTCGTGTTTATGGTGTAGCCTTCTTTATAAAATCCTTCCAGAGCTCAACTTTTCTATTTGTAAAATAGGACCAATAATACAAACATCTAGTTTCTAGAATGACTGTGATGACTTAATGGGCGAATAGGAAAGTCTTTTACATGGCTGTCCATGATAGTTGCTTACATTACTGCCGTGTTTCCAAATCTTGTTTTGTCTCTACTTGTCACTTGAAATATGACAGCCATAAGCTCCTGTGTCCGGTGGCGGAGATAAGGACAGAGTAAACGAGGCTGTTCTTCGAGGTTCACAGGAATGGGGGAGGAGGCTTCCATACCTTCCCTTAGAAATCCCTGTAAGGAAAATTTATGTCTCCCTGACATCTCACACCAACACTGCGTGGCCTGTGGGGAAAAGGGTCACAGAGAAGCACGCAGCCAGGCAAATTCATTACCTAAGTGTGCTTGGAATTGAAGAAGGGATTCAAGAAAGAGCAAATGGGATAAAGGCATTGTCTGCAGCTGGCATTTACCTTCTCTTAGATTAAAATGTTCAGCTGAATGAATTGATGTCATATCTCTGTAGAGCTGCAGGAACACATAATGAAATTAAAATATAATGCAAATGCAAACTTTCCTCAAGAGAAAGGGGACTTTTCCTTCTTTCTCTGCATAGATGAAGAACTGCAAATGTGGAAGAGGAAAGACAAGCGAGGGCTAGCATCTGAAGATGGAGTGGGATGTGTAAAGAAAGGAGAAGGGGAAGAAAAATTGCCTGATAAGTTGCCTGTTTGGAATCAAATTCAAATGGGCTTTCCTCATACCTACTGCCATTGGGGTTTTGCTACGTGGGGTGTGTAAACTGAAGAACTGGGTACTGGGAGCTGTACTTACCTAAGAAAAGAGAGAGAGAAAAAGAGGAGGAAGAAGGGAGGAAGGAAGAAAAACGACAGGACAGAAGGAAGAAATGTAGAGAGGAAGGGAGAAAATGACCAGAGAGGGAAGAAGGAAAGAGCACTCTAATTGAAGGTAATTACAACAGATGCCTTGAAATAGGCTTGAGAATCTGATGATTGAAGTTGTGAAAAACAAGTTTATCCAGCTCTGTAGTTTCATAAAGTATTTAAATAAGGCGTGCGGCAGGATTTTGGACAGAAAGTGCAGTTGGACGGAACAGTTTTAGTATCTTCTTTGAGATCTTTAAAGATTGTCTAATGCTCTGAAGTGCTGCGAATGAGGATGTGTCAGGGGCAGGGAAAGGAAGCTCAAGCCCATCTTTGCTTCACCTGAGCCTTGTGTTGCTATACCACACAGCTGGGCTTGTTTTCTCATATAACTTGCAACATGACCTGGATGCTTAAGGTATCAACTGAAGATAAAGAGCCAGTGATGAGTGTTTCCAAACATTTCCCAAATGTGAGTATATTTTTTCCGAAGAAAACCGATTAATAAAGAGTTTCATTCATTTGTTTATTTAATGAGCATTTTGGCTGAAATCACAGTTGAATTAGGTCATAAAAGATAGAAATTATGCAGGCAGATGAAAGGAAGCAAAATGACCATTTATTCAAGCAGACAATCTCATATTTATTCCCGTGTAAAGTAAAAAAGATCTCTTCTCAGCAACCTTATTTCCTTATTGTCTTTGTTTTTATGCAACCTCCCACCCTAAAATTCACTTTCCTTTTTCTCAACATTTGCTCTCCCCCAAAATACATTGACTTCCCCTTATCAAAACCTTCAAACTGAACCATTTTTTTCTAATAATAGGAGGTAAAAGGCATCTCTTCTGTGCCAGACATTGTGATGTGTATGGAACATAACTTACATGATCAATTACTTACAACATACTTATTTAGCAAATAAAGCTCAGATAAATTTGATATTTTGTTTAAAAGCCCATGTTTTGGCGGGAGGTTGCTGGGGAGCAAACTCAGGGCCTTGTACTTAGTAGGCAAGCACTCTACCACTGAGCTAAATCCCTGACCTCTAGAAGGCCGTGATTTTGAATGTTACATCTTCCTTTAGACTTTGCTGAATATACTTTATTTCTAGCAATGTCTGTATAGGTCGCTTAGACTAGCCATCTAATTGAAAACAGCTAAAGTGAGTAAATAGATTATGTATATAAAATGCATATGGATTATTAATATGTATTCATTTTATATATTCTCTACATAACATATTTCTATATTCTATAAATAAAAATATTTATAAATGTGTTAAAGAGCTGAGAAAGTCCCAGACAGAGATTAAGAAAAAACAATAGAAAGGGATAAATAACATGAGCGCCATGGGAGCCACTTGTCTTGAGGTAAATCGCTGAGATCTACACGTTGTAACTCTTGTTTTGATGGTTTTATGAGCCAGATTAGACCTCTCCTTCTTTAAGTTGCAAGCGTCAAATATCGTGTCCCAGTGACAAGGAAGCTGTCTAATATAGGTTGTCCTGATATAGATAATTTCTCTAGATTTGGGGCAGACGTGATGACAAATACTCATGGGTGCAAATATCTTTATTCCAGACCACAGATTATTTTTAGGCTTATTTATCACAGACACAACCAGGCATACAAGAAAATTAGACACGAGGGAGCCGAAAAACACACGATAGAAACACACCTAAAATGACTTAGTTACTGAAATGGTCAGTAAGAGATTCTAAAACTGCTAGTCTTACTGTGCTTAAATAAATTAAAGAAATGTGAAAGGTATACACAGGATATGGATAACTTAAAAAAGAATACCCATATACTGGAATATCCAAATAGAGCTACCAGAAATAAAAACTAAAATTACCGACATTGAAAACTTACTGGCCTCAAGTAAATGACAAAGGATCTATCAGCAATGAAAGTGAAAAGACAAGGAACTATCTTCCATGTGCTGAAAGAAAATAACTACCAACTAGGGTTTTCCACTCAGTGAAATTACTTTCAAGAATGAAAGTAAAATAGTTTTCAGGCAAACAAAGAGATTTTGACACCTGTGGAATCATACTAAAAAAATTCTACAGAATGCACTTTAAGGAGAAGAAAAATGGACCCAAACAGTAGCTCTAAAATGCACAAAGCAGTGAAAAACTTAGCACGTGTTAAATATTTGGGTAAATTCAAATGAAGTGTATTAAATTATAGGATTAATATTTTGAGGAATTAGAAAAAAGAATATAACAGGAATGGGGCATAAAATAAGAAACAAACAAAACAAATGTGTTCTATGTCCTTGTATGATATTGGAAGAAATAAAAGATATTACTTTCGGACTTTGAAAAAATTAGGAGTGCATTTATAATGCACAGATGAATATTAAATAAATAGAAAGAGAATATGTTTATTTCAAACTAGTGGGGATGGGGAAAGAAACTGAATGAGAATAAGTACTTATTCTAAAAGAAGTAAAAAGGAGAAAAAAAAAGACAGTAAATGCAATATGTTGAAAGCATAGAATAAAATGGCAGGTTTATTCCATTGTACTAAGAATTGTGTTAAATATAAAAGACTAAATCATGCAGTTAAATATATAAAGATTATCTTGTTGAATAAAAACATGAAACTCATCCACATGCTGTTTAAAAGACAAATGTTTAAAAATTAGTAACAAAGATGATTAAAAATCACGGACTGGCATTATTTTTCTAGGTCAGAAGTAGTAGAACACATTAGACTCTTTTTTTCCCCTTCATTACTGATTTTTCCTTAGATATAAGCCTTTTTTTTTTAATTTTATCCTACCGGTACATATGTGCAATATATAATATTTACATTCCATGTGGGAAGTGAATTGTTTTTTTCATCTTCCTTCCCTTCCCACCCATCTCTTGATTCTTTTAATTTTTCTTTTAATTATGTTTGAGTACATAATGTTTTGCATTCTTTGTGTGGAACTGCTACATGCACATAAAACATCCCCTTTTTGATTCCCTAACCCTTCTCTCTCTCGCCCTTCCATCTCTTGATCATCTTCCTTTTTGAGAAAGATCTATCTCTATACTTCCTATTATCTTTTATTTCTTATTTTGCTCTTTATTTTTACTTAGGGTTTCTCATGTAAAAGAAACCATGTGATATTTAAGTTTGGGTCAGATTTATTTTACTCTAATTAATGAAGGTGACTATATGATTATATGTATATATGTGTCTCACATGAACTCATGGCAATGTATTGGCTTTTGTATTAATTATTTCTCTCTTAGGTGGCACTGTGAAAGTATAAACACGAAATGATATAGACAAATTATATACCTAATATATTGCATTTTAAATATCCTCCTATAGTTTGCAATGTTTTGCAATTCCTTCACCCCAACACCACTGTAAATTGGTGTACTTGAATAGCTTCTCGTATGGTGAGTGACAGTTTTGGTACAGCAGCCTTCTTGCTATGCCTCATTTATCTCACGCTTATATCTTCCCTCTTCTCTAGTTGTGGGAGGCAGCCTGCAACTCCAGCTACATTTTGTGTGAGAAGAGATGAGTGCCCAAAACAGAACCAGCAATGGAGCTGTTTTTTCTTCTGCAGCCTCACATGTAAGAGCCAGAACAGGAGGGCACACACATGTGGAGACAGCAGGGCTGAAAGGGAAGCATAATTTTCTTTAAGCAGCTATTTTGAGGGAGACTATAACTTTCCTCTTGTATTTCTCAAGGGATATTATAGAGACCCTAATACATAACTCACAGTGACCCTCCGGCTCTTTTCTTCAAGGTATTTTGTATTGCTTCAGTTGCTGCCAAGATATCTATCATGCCACATTAACCAAAGTCTCTTTCGTTCCTGAGGGATTTGCCCCATCCTACGAAACGACCTTTTATTTAGAGCATCTTGCTTCCCCTACTAAGTCCTCCCCCTAATATTCTACCTCTGTGGTATGGCCCCCATTATTAACTTAGCTTCCACAAATTCCACATAATCAAAAGTAAGGGACTTTGCTGGGAAGGTCTAGGGTGCTCTGCTGAGGATAGGAAGCAGGAAGCACTGAGCAAGCAGGGAAACCCTCTCTTTAGTACCTGGAGCATGGCTAGTACAGGAGAAAAATGGAAACCCTCAACAGTGAATAAAACTATTGCTGCAGATAAATATATTGTGAAAATCTTCCTTGACAAAGAAAATGTACACACACTCTATTTTCTGTTCTTGAATGTTCAATTTTTATGTAATTCTTAAAATTAATGTTAAAAGTCTGTGATGAACATCTTTGTCATACACCTTTGAGTACTATATTTTGCAAGTTGTTTACTCAGAATTGGTAAGTTCCTTAAAGCAGGGTTGCTGGTTGTGATAGTTAACTGGTTGTGTCAATCTGAGTAAGAAATGCCCAACTAAATTGGATCAAGATAGTTCCGGGTGTGGTTGAAGGGATTTACTGAAAACAGAAGCTTCAGCCTGTGTGTGAGTAGCACCAACCAATAGGCTTGTTGTGTGACTGGAATAAAAGGGAAATGAAGAAGGAAGGCTCGCATCTGTTTCTTTGGGGGAGCGTCCATCTTCAACATCAATTTGGACATCATCTCCTGGCTTCCAGTACAGACCCTTCAGTGTCTTGATAGAGACTCACATGGGACACCACAGTGAGCTCCAGGCCTTTGACGGGATCCTTCGGATCTCCAGCGTGCAGACAGCCCTTTTGCAGTCTTTCACACTTGACTCTGCAGGTGGCCATTATAAGTCTATCTTGTAAATCCTTATACATTTGTATATCTTTCATTAAATCTGTTTCTCAAGTAAGCACTGATTGATACACTGGTCAAAAGCTATGCACATTGTGAAAAAATGTCCTTTGGAGGGTTTACTGACTTGTATTTTATTAACAATATATGAGCTATTATTTATTCCACAATTATGCCCACACTAGCTGCCATCATTATTTTTAAACTTTGTCAATTCAATAGGCAAAAGTAGTATCTTGTTATTATTTCACTTATTTACTCATCAGTGAACTTGACTTATTTGGTGTTTACCATTATTGACCATTTTAGTTATGATTTTTAGAATGCTATACTTTTTTCCTATTAGTACTAAAATGCAATTTAACAGCAACATACAATATAGTTTCAAAGTTGGAAAATATTTTTGAGATAGTATTAGTCACAACCAATCATGGTGAAATTTATTAAAGGGTGATCTTTTTCTTGACTTCCTTTTCAATCATTTACCCTGTTCTAACTTCATAAAGAAGAAAAAAAAATTCCTTCAGCACAATGGAAAAAAATTTGTCCAACAATTTTGATAAATCAAACCAGAAGAATCTCTTTACCATCTAAAGGTCAGAGGCTGCCATTGTGGAAGGATGACGTGGTTATGATGGATTAACTACTCACAAAACACGGAGCCTCGGGAGCCCCAGCCACCGTAGTGATGGCAGCCAGTAGCCAGGCCCTGTGCAACGCTAGGGGAGGGAAGTTAGTGTGAAGAAGGGAAGTGCATTCTTACAGCCCCAGAGCAAGAGCAGTATCAGGGCTCAGGCCTAGATCTGACTACAGATCCAGTGTCCTTTGGTAAAACAACAAAAAGAAGAGAAGTGGAAGGAGTATCTAAAGAGCAAGAAAGACAGATCAAGAATTACTGCATCTTTTGCAGGACCACTCTGGTCGACAGAGGTGGCAAGATATGTTAATATCTTTCTAACACAACGAAAAGGCCAATTTGATTTTTCAAGGATTCTGTGTTTTAATTCCTAGACCTAGTAGCCCATATTCTTTTCTGTGGTAATCTGAAACCCCAGCTGTCCTGGAAAGCTGGTGTCCTCTGAGTTCCCTCTTTCTGCTTGAAGGCTCCCAGGCAGACCAACCTCACAGAGGACAGCTTCGGCAGTGTCTTGGTTACTCTGCTCCTTGCTCAGACAAAATACTAACACCCAAAGTAAAGGAGGAGAGACATATTCCAGCTCACAGTCTGTAGAGGTTTCAACCCATAGTCAGCTGGCTGCTAGCTGGGGTGACCCGTCATGGGAAACAGTTCGTAGTGTGGCAGGCAGAAGGCAGCAAAGCATAAAAGTAATGAAGAAGCAGCAGCAGCTGCAGCCTGCCTCTCCCTTTTATCCCTTCCAGGCCACCTGCCCTTTGGGCGGTACCACCCACACCCAGGGTGGGCCTTCCCATTAGCCATACCCAGAACTATGCTGAACCGATCAGTGGACTGATTTAGTAATCACACACTCTTAATCCCAGCATCACACAATTTAATCCCAGTATCACACAGTTTGGACCCAGCCACCTCCCTAAACTCCAAACTGTACGCTAATAGATGAGGCTTTGGGGAGACTTCTAGACACAAGCCGTAAAAGGCAGTTAAAACCTGTCCCAACCCACTTAGCTTTGATTGTATTACATTTTCTTTTGCTTTCTAAATGTCTTTGGATGTTGCCCATATTTTCCTGTTTTATACATTATAAACTCCACTTATCTGAAATATAATCCCCAACACAAAGTTAGGTATATAATAGGGTTTATTATAAATCCAAATTGACTGATCTAATGCTAGTTTAAAACAGCTCTATAGAAATACTCAACTATTCATCTATTTAACTGTGGTATTATTCTTTTTCAGCTATTTATTGAATGCCTGCTATGTGCCAGGTGCTTCCATATAAGATATTTTACTTCTTAAAATCATCCTGCCAGGAGTAAATGTAGTCTCCCTTTTTAGATGAGAGAACTGAGGTCAAGAACAGTTAAGCATTTTCTACAGATTCTATTCCTACTGGGCTGGGGTTATCCAAAGCTGGTGCTCTGTGACATCTCCACATTCCTTCCAGGTTTGTTCAGCACCACCTGATCCTAAGTGCAAGACCTCCACATGTAGAAATAGCATAACTGAGAAATTTACTAGAGGAACCAGAAAAAAGGAAATTGAGATGATTTTGGTGGTTCTTGCTGACTAAACAGGATGTGCTGGTTTTACAATGTGAATTAGACAAGGACAGAGAGGTTGCTTTTCTACTGAAGCCAAAATAATTGGGTTTTCAGGAAGGAAACTATTGGACTTATGGCTGTCTTCTGCTAGGGAAATATCCAAACAGAATTTTCAGGGGCTATACGTTCAATCATTTACAGCATTAAGAATGTGTGCAGTTAACGTACTGAGGGCTTCTCAGTACTCTGTACCACTGGCTCTTTCTGTGGGAAGATGTACAGTGTGGGAAGAGCGTAATGTGTCTCCCTAAGCATTCTGCAGATGAGACTAAGTACATTATTGCCTCATTAAAAAAGAAAAGAATCAATTTCATGTAACAAAATAAATGTGAAGTATCACACACTGCTTTCTATAGCGACTTTTCTCTTAAGTAACTTCCAACATAGATGAGAATATAGCTTCATTAAGTTTTCACAAGGTTCAGTTATCTCATTAATAGATCACCCACAGGACTTAGTGTGTTCATTTCCATTACTTTCTTTAAGAGCTCCTTTCCACTAAAAATATCTGAACGCTGAGCCAAAGGAAGGCCACAAAGATTTGTAAAACTACAATGTGAAGATGTGTGCATTTTAGAATCGATTGTCTGAGTTGAAATTTTCACAAAAAAATACTTCTTACGGAAGAAACTTGGGAGAAAAGTAGAATTATCCTGTTGGTAGAAAAAACTGGAAAATCTACCAAGTTTCCAGAATGCACATACCTCAAGAGAATTACATAAGTCTAATAAGGATACAGTTTTTTTAAAAAATTAAATAAACTAAAAACTATGATCAACTATACATGACATAAAATTTACCGTATTTACTATTTTTGGGTGTGCAGTTCGGTGATATTAAGTCCATTTACATTGTTGTACAATCATCATCCCTATCTATCGCCATAATTTTTTTCTTCTAAATTGAAACTCTGTATCCATTAAATAGGAGGTCCCCATTTTCCTCTCTTCGCATCCCCTTCAACCACCATTCTATTTTCTGTTTCGTATTAGTAGAGCCACACAGTACTTGTCCTCTTGCATCTGACTTATTTTTATTTAGCATAACAACTTCAAGTTTCGTCTGTGTTGCAGCATGTATATAATTTTCTCTGTTAAAAGGCTGGCTAATGTTTCTTTGTGTGCATTTGCTGCATTCTTGTTGGTGGGCATTTGTGTTGGTTCAACCTGTTGTCTAGAGTGAATAATGTTGCTGTGAACTTCATGTATAAATAGCTTCAGGAGTCTGTGCTTCCTAGATACGCACTTTTGGGTATAGAATAAGACACAGAGTTTCTGGATCATATTGTAGTTCTCTATTTAAGTTTTGGAGGAACCATCACACTGGTTTCTATACAGGCCATACCATTTTATATTCTTATGGCAAAATACAAGAGTTCTCATTTTTCCACATTCTCATCAACACTTGTTGTTTTCTGTCTTTTTTTTTTAAAAAGAAAAGATCTGCCCTCATGAGTGTGAGTGGAGAGTGCATTTATGAATACATTATTATACAAATATTATGTATATTTGAACCCTTCTTTACTTTTTTGTTTGCTGAAGTTCTTCAAATTCAGTTATTTTTATTTATCTTAATTCTGCTTATTTTTTAGATGTAGTTTCACATTGTTTGGTGTTATCATTTGACTAATTCTGTCTGTCATCAGTTGTAAGCTCAACAGGCATACCCTGTGTCTAGTTAGCAAAAGTTCCAAGTACATACTAAGTGCTCATTGAAGTAAATATTTGTTGAGTGTATACATGGTTGACTTAATTAATAAATACCAGGCTAGTATTTTTATAATCTGTTTTCATCCCATTCAGCAAATTTTATTCATATCTGCTATTTACTGACTCCTGAATGTAACCTTATCTTGAGGATACTATTAAATACCTTTGCTCAAAGGTTGTCTTTTTCTGAGACTGGCTATATGTTAAAGCTCTAATCTTGCACCATCGGAACTAAGGCAGTTTGGGAGAGTAATGTCCTCACTAAGGTCATTGGTGCAGTGAATGTTTGTCCTGGACTGAATGTAAGCAAAGAACTGTGAAGTCAGTTCTGAGCAGGAGTTGGTATACATGGTAACATATAGAATGGTTGGTTTCTTTCCATCTGGAGTGCTCAGAAAATTCTATTCCTTACTAATTAATGTATTACTCATCATTCGAAGCATAAGTAAATGTCACTTCAGCAGGGAAACCTTCTCCAACTCACTAAGCTAGATTTGACTTTCAGATATTCTTCCACAGGGCCCTGAACTGCTTTACAGCACGTATCCTAAGTTTCATTAGTTAGTGAATGATTTTCTTCCTACTAGTTTCTCATTTCTGTATGTGTTTCATTCATCTGTTTCTCTAGATGCCTGGCCCATATCTGTCAGTGGAGAGACATTTGACGAATGAATGAAAGAGCTCTGGAATGAATGAGGCATCTTGGTCCCAAGGGAATCTGCAGTCTAGTAGGAGAGAGTCAAATGACTTAGCATCACAAATATTACTATAACTAAATCACTGTGGAAGCAAGGGAAAGGAAAACAGTAATTCTCACTACAGAGGGAGGGAACTTGAACACCGAACAGCAAAAGGTGTTTCTGAGCTGGGCTGTGCATGAACTAAAGCCGAGTGGGGATGTGAAGTGTGTGGTGGGAAGGGGACCTTAAAGGAAGCACAGAGAGGCGCCCCACAGTGTGTGCAGAGTGTCCACTGGGTTAAATGTTTACAATGCAGAGATAGGGGATCTGAGGAGTTAGGAAGCACTGGCAGAGGTTCCTCCACTGGGCCTACCATGTTTATTGGTTGTCCACTCTGTACCAGAACATTGGGGCTTCTGCCAGTACTGGTAATGGAATTATTGATGGGAATAAGCCATTGATTTTTCTGAAATCAACCAATCTGTATCCTCCTGACCTGGAATCTACATAGAAGGAGCTAGAAGCTTCTAAGTCAGTGTGGATTCATCTCAGCTGACTCCTTGGCTCACAGTCTCACATCAAGTAGTGCAATAGAGCTGCCAATGTGTACATGCAGTTTTCTAATTTAATTTTCTTAAATTAAATTTAAAATTTTTTCTTGAAAAGAAATTTCACAAAAGAGAAAGTGACATGTTTACTCATGACTTCAGCATCCTAACTCGTGCATGCTTTCCACTTTTCTGTGTCTTTTTTCATTTTGCCACATGCATGAACACTATTTACATCCTTATGATCAGTGTATGTATGATTGCTTTGTCTGCAGGTAGAGCTCGACACTGTACTATGATTTCATAGAAAAGTCTTATGATTTTCTTTTTTATTTCTTTTTTTAGTCTTATGATTTTCTGTGGCTGATAAATATTCCACTCTATTGATCTTCCATAATCCACTCTTATGGTTTGGATCAAGAATGTCCTGAAAATCTTGTGAGCTTCGAAGCTAGGCTTGAGTTGGTGATTGAAGGTGGGGATAACTGGGTCACAGCGACAATATAGCTGACTCGCTCTTAGGAATTAGGGTCAGTAGGAAGAGGTGGGTCCCTGGGAGGTTGGCCTAGAAGCATGCGTCTGCCTCCCTGACTTTTCTCTTTTCTCTCTGCTTCCTGGATGCCATGATGTGAGCAGCTTCCCGCAGCCCATTCCCTTCCCTCATGTCATTTCTGCCTTGGAGCCAGTCGATCATGGACTGAAGCCACAGTCTGAGGTGGAGGAAGATAAGGATAGAAGTTACTTCATGTGAGTTCATTTGCTTTTTCATCTAAGGATATCTGTTGAGTAACTTCTCAGTGTTATCAGGCCCATTCTGTCTCAGTTCCATCCCAAGAGCAGCTGATAGCTCAGGTGGAGATCAGCTCTGCTTTCCTGATAGGAAGGTAGTGTCATGCAGAGCTGATATCCTCGAGTGGGATGCACATCACAGTTACCAAAAATGTACTTACAAATACAGGTTGCACTGGCCAAGGATACTGGGACTAAGCCAGTCATTTATGTTTATGAAGCTCCTTGGGTGGTTCTAAGGAGCACTTTGGTCTGAAAGATACTGGCAAAAATAGAGACACGTGGGCTTATAGTCTGTCTCTGTCACTGGCTAGGTATGTGGCCTCAGATAATTCACCTATTGACTCTTAGCCTCAGTTTTTCATCTGTCTATGGGATATGGGAGAGGAGATTATTGGGAAGTAGTTGGTTTGTAACTTGACAGAATTTTCACCCACACAGCGCATCTAAAGTACAAGTTTCTCACCACAGTCCTCAGCCTTAACTCTGTTCTCAGGGAGGGCAGGCGGAGACTGAGACATTGCTCAGCTTATTGGCTTCTCAGGAAGCCTGAAACAATCTGGTCTTGAAGCACCAGGTTTCAGCTACTGGAAGTCTTTGATTTCTATCTGATGGTTCCAGGAGTTCTGCTAGCAGTGGGTGTGAACACATCCTGGATAAATTTAGGTAAGGAAAAAGAATGTGGTGAGCTCAGCTGCTGTAGCCAGTAGCTCTTTGGGAAATTCAGACTAATCCTCATATCCTTCATCAATGAGTCTTGGTCTTACAAAGGAACTAAAAATGCAAAGCCAGAAAATAGAAATGCTTCAAATATGTCATTACGTAGTGATAGATGAAGCAATTTTTCTTTGTGATCCATCACCAGTACATTTGCTAAGGGGGGATATTTACTGCTTTCACAAAATGATAGATTTCTTCCAGACACACATGCTGATTTAGTTCAGACATATGGCAAAATTCCTTAAAGACTCTATCTTTCATGTACTTGTGAGCAAGGTATCTAGATCATTAATTTTGAAGAAAGGGCTCTGACAGAATAGGAGATAAATCAGAACAATGTTGTATTCTTACTCTTTCCAGGCAAGAGCTGCCATAGCTTAAAAAATCAGTTTAAGGAAATTGCAAAACTGAGGTGAATTTTGCATTTTAGATATTGAAGAATTTTATAGTGTTTTAATATGAAAATTAATACATTATAAAAGTTAATAGAACCTGTATATCAGGGCTGTGGGGTGGAGTTAAATTTTGGAAACACCTGCTTAGGAGAAAGAATAAGGATCTGACCAAACTCAAGAACTGAGCTAGTGGCTTCTTCCAGCTCATCCTAAAATTTATAGGATTTAACCACTTCTGCTCCCTACCTTCCTACGGGATTTAATGTTTGAGATTGGCTTTTGCTTCCTGTATTCCAGGGGCCTCTGCTCTGTGCTTCTTGGCTTTCCCGGCCATATTCAAGGTTTGGTTTAGGTCTACTGTCCCTAGGTATTGTGCACTAGTTTCTCTTCCAGCTGCCCATTGTGTGCTTCCTTCTCAACTCTTCTTCTAGGGAGTGTCTGATCTTTGTTGCTAATCCCTAGAAAATATTAGTCTTCCTTTTCAGCACTCCTGGCAGTATACAGAATTATAAAAACCTCCCTCATTGAGCTTTCAGTGTGTGAGAGGAAGAAAAGAAATTATAGCCATGTAGGAACCCTTCACATTGACAGTACAAACCCCTGGGAGAAAGGCTCAGCTCGGGAGGGGTTCTTTCTGCCGCATCACCTCCCTCTTTCTGTGTATCTGGAAGGCATAAATCTCCTCCTGATTGGGAGGTGGGAGCCAATTTTAATGGCATAAGTAATTTGAACATAGGCACGGTTCTTGGTGGCAAATTTACTGGCACTGTGTCACATCGAGTAAATAATTTATTGTGTTAAATTTTTAAGACTGCCATAACAAAATACCATAGACTGCATGGATTAAACAACAGAAATTTATTTTCTCAAAGTGCTGGAGGCTGGAAGTCCAAGTTCTAGGTGTTGGCAGGTCTGGTTTCTTCTAGGCCTCTTTCTTTTCTTATAGATGACTATCTTCTCCATGTTTCCTCACATGAAGGATTGGTCAGCTTTCCCACTGCTGGGACAAAATATCTGACCGCCACAGTTTAAAGGAGAAGAAGTTTATTTTGGTTCATGGTTTCAGAGGTTTCAGTTCATGGTTGGCTGCTTCCATTGGCATTGGTTTGAAGCAGGACACAGTATCATGAAGGAAGGGAATGCTAGAGCAGAGCTGTTTACTTTGTAGTGGCTGAGAAGCAAAGAACAGGGGAAAAGCACCTACAACATCTATGGTCTCCAAAGGCAAGCCCCTGTTGACCCACCTCCATCCAGGACCCCTCCTAACTGCACATAGTGTGCTCCTATGACTCACTCATCTCCCCAAGAGTCTCTTCAGCCTGTCAAGTTGACAATTAAGATTAATTGGCACACAGGTTCTTCCTTCTGTGTCTGCTTTAATCTCCCCTACACATACACACACACACGAACACACACCACACCACACACACCACCGCACACAACTCAGATTGGAAGGGCTTACAATAATGACCTTTTTATTTTATTTTTCTCAAGTTTTATTTTAATGATACATTTTAGATGTACATAGTGATAACATTCATCATAGGGTATTTGTACCTGAACATGACATATCTTGTTGCTTCTTTTTTCTCATTCCCCTCCCCTCCCTTCATCCCCTTCTCCCTCCTTATTTACAAAAGCTTTGTTTCCATTGTTTCCTTCCACTTCTTATTTCTCTTGCCCCTCTGTTCCTTTCACCCTCCCTCTCCCTTGTTCCCTTTCCCATTTGGACACTTTCTTCCCTTTCCCCAATATAACACATTTTAGTCTTTATTTACACTTAAGGTTTCTCACACCAGAGAAACAATGCGGTATTTAAACATGTGTCTCTGATTTATTCTACTTAAGAGTATGAATGACCTTATTTTAATTTGATCACCTTTTTAAAGACTCTACTTCCAAGTACAGTCCTATTCCAAGGTACTGGGAGTTAGGAATTCAACATAGGAATTTTGAGGGATCAGAATTCAGCTTTAACACTCTCCTAAGGCTCAGTTACCTCCCTTAACTCTAAAATTGAGATAATTGTGTTTTACTTGTATGGCTAATTTGCATATTAAGTGAAGTATGCACGGAAATGATTTAATATAGCAAATGCCACTTAGGAGATGTCAGCCGATACCTGCTGCTGTGATGTGAACCTGGCGTCTCTGCTCACTGTGGTGACATTCACAAAGTGGGCAGGAGTGTGGTCCGTGACTCAAGAAGTCATTGGGTGTCTGTGCTCACTGTCATTCTATATTCTAAAAAATCTAAGCTGTATATCTAGAAGGACACAAGGCAAACAAACAGAAGTAGGTGTTCTAATGTCGTGCTGTCTGTCATTATAGAGAAAGTTAAAAAAGTCAGTGTGCCCTATTATTTTCCACACATCTACTGCCTCAATAATTATTTCTAGAATGGTGTAGTCATAGCAAAATTTGAAAAATCTTTCTCGCCTCAGATTTATTGAAGTACACTTATGCATAAAAATTATATATATTTAATGTATACAATGTGTTATATATATATATATTGATTATCAAAATCTAACTAGCATATCATCTCCTCAAATACTATTTTATGTGTCTGTGGTGAGAATACTTGAGATATATTTTTAACAGATTTCAAGTGTGCAGTACATTATTATTAACTGTAATTGCCATTTTGTACATTAGGCCTCCAGGAATTATTCATCCTATAACTAAAACTTCATATCCTCTGGCCAGCATGTTCCCATTTCTCCTACCCTCCAACCCCTGGTAACCAGCATTTTAGTCTCTGTTCCATTTTTTTTTTAACGATTTGAAACATTTTCTTTCTGTATTTGCTTATTTCACCGAGCATGTCCTTCAGGTTCATCTATGTTGTTATAAATTACAGAAATATCCTTCATTTTTAAGACCAAATAATATTCTACCATACATACCATGTTTTCTTTAAAAGCTTTCTTTTCAACAATGAGTATACATGTATTATATTAATTTTTGGAGGAAATCCTTCCCTCTCCAAAATCATAAGAACATCCTTCACTACCTCACTATGTTCTAAGAGTTTTCACTTTTTTCTGTTTCACTTTAAGTCTTCAAACACAACTTAACAAAATTTTTGAACATGGTATGCAGTAAGGATTTAATTTTTTCCCATTTTTTTCTCTACAAGGAAAGTCAGTGTTCTCGTTGTTACTTACTGAGTAGTTCATCCTTCACCCATTGATTTGTAGTCCATTAACTATGATACAGAATCTCAAAAGTTCATGCTATATCCATCCTTGGATCTGGCTGAGGGCTTTTTGCCACTGATCTATGACTGAGTCCCTACCAATGATCTTAATTAATATCATGATTTAGTGAAGTCTTATTATCTGGTAGGGAAGATCTTTTTCCTTGGTCTTCTAATGACTTTTGTCCCTGGACACCCCACCCCTCAGGGTTATATACATCGGTGGTCCAGTCTGACTGATTTTGTTGGCAAGAGATGTGTCTTGGTCCACAGAGCATTTAGAAGCCTCCCCAGGGGATTCCAATGCCTCAGCAGTCCTTTCAAGGAAGGCTTGTTGGTGGCACATGCTCCTGACTGAAAATCTTCCCAGTGTGTCTTGATCCAATGAGATCCACTGTCCTCAGTGGTCCTGAGCTGGTCTGACTTTTTCTTCTGTGACTTTAAAAGTTTATATTTTTATTCTTAGTATTCTGTGTATTATTATTGGATTCTACTTGTGAATATGAGTCTTATTTATCTCCTCGGACAGGTATACTTCTGACTTTTTCTGTCCATGTTAATTTGAGGACACCTCTGAGCCATTGCTTCTGTAATTCAGTTCCTCAGCCATTCCATCTGTCCCTGGTACAGAAATGCTATTAGACTCATGAAGTTGTCTTTTCCTCTCTCCTGCATATCTCCTAAATTCTTATCTATATTGTTTATTTCCTCAGTCTCTTCATATAGCATTCTAAGTGAATTGTTTAAAGCCGCATCCCTTCTTTATTTAATTTATCTTACCATAATATTATCCAGTTGGTTAAACTTATGAACATTAGTTTCCATATCTGTGTATATTAGTGCATCCTGGAGGTATTTGGCTAGTTTGTCCAACTGTATTACATATTTTTGTTGTTTCGATATGTGGAATTTTTTTCTCTTAACCTCGTCAAGGCTCTTAACCATGTTAGGCTAAAGTCATTTTAGATTGGTTAATTATTTCCTTTTTCTGGGAATGGGGTTGCCAAAGTACAAAAACTGGAAAAAAAGGTTTACCAATTAAATTTGAATTAATAATGAATAGTTTTTCAGTATAAAGTATGTACCATGCAATATTTGAGATACATTTGTGCTAAAAGAATTTCATTATCCTACATTGTATCTGGCAACTCTATGCCTGCTTTGGCATTGCTGGGACGCTGTGCTCTATAATTTTAACAGTCTCCTGGTTATTGTCGGGTACATGAAACTTGGGAACCACACACCTCTATTATACTGCCTCCCAAGTTAGGAGAAAAGTCATGTCTTGATTATGGTTTGTGGCTACTTTGTTTAATGTTAATTTTTTTCCACGTGATTTAAGATACTAGCTTGTAGTTGCATTTTCAGTAGGTTATTTCCAAAGCTTTTCCTTTGCTTTTCTCCTTCACCACCAGCCAGGGTTGGTTACTTTTACTCAATCTCCTGTGATTTGCTGTTCAGAAGCAGCTCTTTATACTGGTGGTTTAACATCCTTAGCACTTGCAGATCCAGTCATTAAACCACTAGGTACTTTGGCTCAGAAACATCGTGACTTGTTTTTTCTGCCTGTTCTTTTTTTTTCTGCAGCTTTAGTTACATTTAGAGTGGTTAGTGGTTATCATTATTGTCTGCATGTTGTTTCTTTTGCTTTTAAGGGTAACTAAGCTATTTAAAGTATGTGTGTGCCACTCAAATACCTCATCTTTGACAAAGAAGCCAAACACCCTCACTGGAAGAAGGATAGCCTATTTAACAAATGGTGCTGGAAAAATTGGCTAACCACATGTCGAAAATTAAAACTAGATATATGTCTCTCACCATGTACTAAACTCAAATCAAAGTGGATCAAAGATCTAAACATTAAAACAGAAACATTAAATTTACT
>PVJO010025455.1:0-22689 GCA_004026905.1 Hystrix cristata | reverse complement strand
TGCTGAAGAAAGGCCTGAGGCCTTGCACTGATTTTAGAGTAGATTCCAAGTTGTTGACTCTACCTCCATTTGGGGCTCAAATATTCTAAAACAATCTAGAGGTGGGCCAGGAACTCAACTCTGAAAGTTTCAAATTTATGTTTCTTTTTTTTTTAACCCCAATTAGGATATCTGAGGCAATATTTACTGTTTTGGGAATCTGAGTGTCTGCTGATATCACATCAGTAAAGCAGTAAAACATGATAGCACTCCAGAAATCCTAGAAAATGGAAACTCCTGAAAAATGTCAAAAGCTAAAAAAAAAAAAAAAAAAAAAAAGGCCAAAAACAACACAAAATTTCCAAAAATCTCTTCACCAAAACTGTGTCCTGCTTGCCTCAGAAAAACCAATAAAGAACTGGCTGACTATAAATTCCAGTTGTTAATACTGTATTGTGGTAAATTTGACTTACTACTTTTTATCTCATCTTACCAACAGAATTTGTTTAGCCCACTGTATAAGGACGATTGCTTTAAGGTTATTTGCTTTCGTTAGATAACCAAGTTTTCTGTAGTTTTTTTTTTTCTTTAGAGCATAAAATATATTTCCAACTTTCAAATCAGTTTGTATAATACCAAAAACTGAACAGAATAGTACTGACTCCCTCACTGAAAATTCTGGTCTTGCCAAGAAAATGACAATATAAAATTGCATTTAAAAGAAATTTTTTGCTTTTATTTTTTCAATTTTTATTAAGGCAAAAATTGAAAGGTAACAACTATTTCCTAATAAGGACTTTGGTATCTCATCCCCACAGCAATGCAGCAGATCTAGTTCAGCATTCAAACACAGCACGCTTTACACGCAAGCTTAAGATGTGCCACGTAAATGTACCAACTCCCCATGATGAATGTAATCATATGTACTGCAAATGTGTACTAATAAAAATAAACATTAAAAAATCTGTACAACGTCATACAGCCTCAGTGCCACATGACCCAGGAGGCACACAGATCTGCCTCCGAAGATATTAAATCATGCGCAGTTGAGTGGCTGTTTCATGCAGTGTCTTCAGAAATGTGAAGAAAAACTTCATTCATAATGTATGACCAAATTCTTCAAGTCCTCTTTCCATTCCTCCTTATCTCATTGTCTGAGACAGGGGATGTGTCCCCAGAGAATCTCTTGTTTCTTCACCCAAAGCCTCCTCATGATCTGGCCACAATGACATCAATAGCTTTTCTCCTTTTCACCCTTTTGGAATCTTTTTCTCTCACTCTCTGACATTTTCTAATGAAAATCAAATCAAGCCAGTCTTGATTCTTTCCAGTTCTTGCTTCCATATATTACCCAGAATCACTCTAACAGATGACTGGGGAAGCCAGCAGACTATAGCAAACTCTCTTTAGGAGGACAGGACAGGAGAGGAGTAGCTATCTTCCTGTAGTCAGAGATTGTATCTTTCTTAAACACTTACCAAACACTTGAGAACATAACTCCTATTTGGTAATTTAGGAAGAACTATCAGTAGTGGGGTACTCCGGGACATGTTGCTCTGAGTGCAAAATATGGACAAATTCTAGGGCTTTGTAGCTATGAAAACAACAGAAATCCTTTATACCAGTAACTTTACAGGACGTGGGCTTTGTTTGATTAGCTGTTACTTGGCTTTTTCTCTTACCGAATCTGCCTTAGTTTTTCTGCATTTTCAGAAAGAAAACTCATGTAACTTCTGCATCCAGAATAAACACTGCTGGGTTTCACCAGAACTTCCACATGCTGTAACTTCCATTTCCTGTGGTGTGCCCCCTGCTAGAAAGCACCCCGGCGCACACACTGGGGTGGCATACACAGTAGAGGCTTCCCTTTCAGTCTGTGGTCTGTGCGATGAGGCAAAACCATTTCTTGAGTTAGAGAAAGTGCATCTATCAAAGGTGGGGTTGGGAAGTCAAGTTTGGAACCTTATATAATGTTCCCATACACACCACTCAATTTAAGCGTCCCATAAAATTGCCACTTCCAGATAGTTGACACAATTCTGGCTCAACGGGGGTTCTAGTTTCTCAAATATCTGGCTTGAAAGAGATCTTTTCCTGTCATAGGTTTGAAGTTGACAGAAGTAGAGAATTGCTTTATTCAGAACAATCTTTGTTTGTTTAAGGTATCACCATGGTTGTTATTATTGTTTTTCTCCAAGACTGACAAAATCCCTGATCATATTAACTCAAGGAAGCTGACCGATAACCTTCTCCAGCGTCTCACCCGATAGCCAGTCACTCCAGGCACAAAGTTAGTTTAATTCCAGGATAGAGTTAGAGTCTGCTGCCGTCTACAGGTAATGTCTTATGTTGAACCGTGTAACTGTGTATTCCTTTTATGTATGTTTGGAGAGATAAGTAGGAATTGAGGGGACAGTTGTTTTTTGTTTTTCACATTTTTGTTTCTATAAAAAGGAAACTACTCTTAAGATATCCACATCTAAATTTTTTTCTTCTATAATGAAGACTTGCACCAACTCACTGATATTTTCTTACCTGCCCCCCTACATGGCCCTGTGTGAGAATTTCACTGGGCAAGGTTATCCATGGAATTAGGAGCAGCTGGTTAACTCTGGCACAGAAGTCAGTCTCACTGGGATAGTCTGTATCTTCAGGAACGACATCACTGCACTGGGTCTCCTGGGCTTCCGGTTTACCTCTTTTCCACAAATATTTGCTGAGTGTTGACTACGTACTTGGTAATACATGCAGGAGAAAGGAAACAGAAGTGAATCAGAGAAATATGATCTCTGCTCTCCTGGAGAGGAATGGATCCAAAAGAGTAAGCAAACAAAGAAATAAGACAATGGCAGGTTTTAACAAGTGCTATGAAGAAAATCAACAAAGGGCGGATCTAAAGGACAGGCCAGAAAAAAGTTAAGGGGCTCAGGAAGGATCTACCTGGAGATAGATTTCTATTTTCTGCGATATTCCTTCAAAAATCTGGAACAGCTAAGGCCTAATAAACATTTTCTCGTTTAGGCAAAAAGATGTGAAGGCCCCTTCCACATCCTGTAGTCTACTTCTAGACAGGAGTCTTCAATGATAAGAAAAAGATCCTATAGTCTCCGCCTAGAAGTCTTTCTTTTGGGGCATTACTAAGAGACAAGTTAGAAAGGGTTTCTTCTTATATTATTTCCTTTCATTAGGGAAAAGCTAAAATTCTAAAACCTGACCTCCAAATCTTTGGTTACAAATAGTCCTAGGTCTTTGGAAAACGTCTCCCTCTTGGGAGAGATGGGGTACTAGCTGTTACTAGCTACCACTGGGGAGCCAAGTCCACACTGAGGTTTCCAGAGCCCTGGTATCTGAGAAAACCATCATGAAGTCACTGTTTTAAAACCATCATTCCTGCCCTCCTATCCCCTGCTCTGACTTGTGTCCAGTGCACCTTCCATGTCCTCCTCATCCCCAGCATGTCCCGCAGGAGGAGATCACAATAGAGACATGAGGGAAAGACAGATGTTAGTTCTTATTTATTTAAGATTTGGGTAGAACCTCACTCCCATTCCAAGACAGATAATACATGACATTCTGAGTGAACAAACCAATTGGTTCACAAATGACAGAAACTTTCAGTACAACATGCAGATATTAATCATGCTATAAATGGAGATATTTGTTTTATTTACTAAATAAATACTCCTGTTGCTGGGCTGAGTGGCAGCCAGCCAGAACTACAAAAGACGTGAGCCTAACTGGTTTGCACATTGCCTTTTTCTTTGGTTATTACAATTTCTCCAATCTCCCAGCTCTGTTAATATTTACTCAATATTTTACCATATTCCAAATTTAAGAATTCAGTTGTCTCTCTTAACTAGCTGTTAAACACCAAACAGAAAAGTCATTTCTTAAGGTGGAGGAGATAGCATCTGATTGACACACTGAACCTGGATTACGTATTAAACAAGAAATGCCCTCCTTGAGCCAAGATCATTGCGCAGTGAAAAACAAGTGACCTTCTCAGCCGATGATGCAGCCATAAAATGGTTGGAAAGCTGCCCTGTTTGCACATGGAATCGGAAAATAGAATAAAATAAAAAGAATCCATCCTATTCCTCTAATTTCATCGTCTTGCTACAGACATTCTCCCCAGGGCTTTCCTCTAACCCAGTTGCCAAGGAGGCGTGAGGGGTTATCCTCTCTGAAACACCATTAATGATGCAGCAGGCCCTCCAGGGGATACTCCAAAAGCATTCTGTAGGGAAACTGGCTGCTTCTCTGGGCTCATCATATGGAAAGTATATTTCTCAACACAGCTGGCAAACAAATCTCTTTGAAGGAGATAGCCAAGAGGCCTGAGATTGGCCCTCATATAATGAGTTCAGTATCTTTCACTCTCCCCAGCCTATAATATTCTTCCTCCCATGTAGTTATTTATTATTATTTAATATTTATGTGAGCTATAAATGTGCAGAGCACTGCACAATATCACAGAGAAGGCCAAGGCAATAATAACACCTTCTCCTAAGGAATAGAATGGAACCCACAAGTCAAGTCCATGAGCAGAGGCTTCCAAGAAAAGAAGAAAGCAGGGAAGCTGTGCTGGCTAATGTAACCCCGCATCCATGATCTATTGTAGGCATAGGCATGTCCCTCAGGATCAGAGCTCCTCTACCCAGCTGGGGATTAATGGAGGAAGTGGTTTGACCTCTCCATGCCTTTGGCTATCCCAGACTTGTTTTGTAAATAGAGGTAGATATAATAGTCAGCAATAAAGACATGCACCATAAACTACAGCTCATATCCCTTGGCCAGAGCCACGGTAGTGGAGGATATTCAGTGAGCAGAACTTTATCAAGCAGTGTTTCCAAATTCGGGGTGCATAACTTGAGGAACACCACCACCGCTATCTTTTATATCAGCTTTGAAAATAGACTGCTCCTTCCCCATTCCCCAGCAAGGACCTGCATATGTTTTCTATCTACCAGGAAATGAGTGCAATAAAGTTCAGGCCATGGAAGAAGTATGCAAGGTCACATCATCAAAAAATGACAAAACTGAAGCCTGAACCCAAATTCCCTGACTCTAGGCCACTTCGCCCATGGGGGAACTGATGCCTCCTGTCTATTCCTGTCTTGGTTGCTCCGGACCTTGTTTCCTCAGCTTCCTTTCCTTCCTCATTGACTCTTTCCTCTCATTTTCTCCAAGTAGTTATTCATCCTTTTAAATTAAACTTGAGACCTTCTCCAAGCCCTTTGGCCTTTATTTCTCTCCTGAGATCCTCTGTTTTTTTATTTCTATGTTCTTCCTGGGAAACCACATGCATCTTCTCTAATGTTTGAGCCATCAGCTCTATGCAATGGACTCCACTACCTCTCCAGCCATTGAGGAAAAAATAGAGGAAAGCATATGGACTCTGGAGCCAGACAAGCAAGAGGTAAAATGTCAGCATCACTATATGCCATCTGAGAGACCTTGTTACTCTCTATAGAAATTTTTTTTTATATTTAACATGAGGATAATACTTAGCTCATTCCTGAGGCAGAAACATCTATATGCAGTATAATGTCTATCTTCCTCCTGTTTCTTAGAAACCGAACCCTGATCTATAGCTCAGTACTTACGGTCAAGCTAAAATACCATTACCAAGCTTACTCTTCAGCTTCACAGGACCGTATGATTATGTTTCAGATAATGAGATGTAAACGGAGGCATTAGTAGGATTATCCTTAATTCCACTTTCCTCTTCCCTATTGCCTAGAACACAAATGTAATGGCCAAGCTTCATCAGCCATTTTCTGTCTCAAGGAGAGCCTGAGGGTAGAAGTTATGAGCTAGAGGTGGCAGGGGACAAAGCTACCTGACTGGATCCTTAAAGGGACTACTCAACTACCATAATGGCTCTGGATGCCTACATTTTATACTACAGATTTTTTAAAAATAACATATTTAGTTTAAGCTACCGTTTTTTTCTTTTACATGCAGATATACTCAAAACTAAAATATATACTGTGATTTTTTTCCTCTTTTCTGTCCACTTAGAGTGCTACAGAAAAGACATAGCAGCTACTGCTATTGGCAATGCAACTGGAAGCAGAGAGGAGAGAGCTATGTTCCTTGAACCCTCCAATCTCCCACCATCACTCCCATGGGTCAAATCTAGCTATAAGGCATTTTCAAGGAAACCAGACGTATCCTGGCAGGGGACAGCCCTCTTCAGTGAAGAACACAGAAAATAAAGGCCAGGATATGGATTTGGGAACAAAGGGGCAAATGACATGTCTTACCCAGAGAATCTTAACTGAAGGCCTATATTTAAAGCACTTAGCATAGTGCTTTTCACATGCTAAGATACCCTAGCTCCCTCCTTCTCTGATTCTGCTTCTAAGTCACAGACTCACACCATTCATTTCTGCATTCTTCCATATCCATATAAATATTCCATAAGTATCCACCCAACTAGTCCACAGCGGAACTCATTACCTTCTGCCACTACAAAATTCAATCACTTCCATTTGAATCTTTCAGTGTTGGAGTCTCAGAGTCCTTTTAAACTCCTACCCTCATAACAAACTTCCCTTTCCCACAGCCATCTAGTTACCAAAACACAGATGTTCTGTCTATAGGGCTCTCCTAGGTACTCCGTCTAACATGCATGACCACAAATCAAAAGTGCCCTTGGTGTCACCGTATCTTCTCACAAACAGTCTTGGCCTTTCTTTGTTCTCATCTCTCTAGTAGCTGTTTCATCCCCAGCTACTCAGGTTTTTTTGTTTACATGAGCCTTTGGATTCTAATGGCTCAGATTCAATTTCTTGGCTTCCTTTCACCTTCAGTTACATAGTTAACTGGCAAATTTCTTATAGATCCAGTTCACAAAGGCAAGATTTTGACTGGCCCCGTACATACTTTTTACTACCCCCACCAGGTAAGTCAATGGCCTACAGCATACTTCCCCGTGGGTGTCATGTCTTCCATGGCCCATCTACTGGGGATAAGGAGGGTAGACCATAACTGAGATTCTGAAACAACCCTTTTGCCACAGCTGTTCTCACATGATCACAGGATCCTCTGGACCACCCTCACAAACGCACACAGAAGAAACCATTTACCAATTCTCTGGCCATCCTTCAATCCAGTCAAGTGAGCCCCGAAATTAACCATCACACCTACCATTTCATGAATCCTGAGGTTAAAAAAAAAATCTCTTTTAATGGTAGAAATATGCTCCACTAAATTTTGTAAGGCACACATTTTTCCCTCTTATTATGAATAGTCATTAAATTCTTGGAGAATTTTGGTTTAAAACATCAACCCTCAACGTGGGCTGGCAGGACCAAATCAGCTAATGGCCAGATGGGTCAGAAAGGCAGAAGAGTTGGGAAACTCCTGATTCTTCTTCTGGAGAGGAGTGTGTCCTCTTTTTGGAGGGACTCCAGGTTCTTCAGCTTTTGGACTCTGGGAATTGCACCAGAGGCCCTTAAGACATTTAGTCTCAGCCTAAGGACTGAGGCTGCGACTGAGCCATGCTACCAACTTCTCTGGCTTTCCAGCTTGTAGATTTGCAGACAGCCATCATGGGACTTTTCAGCCTCAGTGATTATATAAGCTAAAGTAATAAATCCAGGGAGAGAAGGAAGGAGGGAGGAAGAGAGAGATTCTATTGGTTCTGCTTCTCTGGAGTACTCTGACTAATACAGTAAAGTGTGTTCATTGGAAATCTTTTACGAGGTGAAAGTAATTTCCAGTGGATATTTCTACACTCATCTGATGCGTCAGTGTTTAAGATCCAATATCTGAGACTTTGCATTTCCAAATATATTCTCCAAAGTCTCTTATTTAAGCCCTGATTTCTGTATCAAGAGTGCTTTTTCCCATGATATTTCTTTGCTGAGATACTGCTTTTGAGTCCTGTGAAATGCCAGTATGGTCTTTGCAATGATGTTACTCCCTCTTTACCGCAGACAGAATCAACACATCTGTTGAATAATTGGGTACTTCACTGTACATCGCTTCTCCCTCATACATCTATGGCTGTACTGACCACATCCTGCCTTACATTCCAGCTATATCAGTTCTTACTTCCATCACCTAGTAGGTAGCAAAGAAGAATATCTTATTAATCTTGGCATTTTCCATGCAACTGAGAAGATTACTCTATGCACACTAAGTTCATGATAAAAATTGCCAAAATTGAAGAGATGAACCTTCCTCGGAGGTCAAAAGAAAGATTCGAACCCAATTACATATGGTTTTCTGCTTCACAAATAAAAACAACATTTGAAGAATCTCTGCCACACATAAAAAACAGAAATCCCTAAAAACTGTGGAGTCAAATTTATATTTTTTACATTCCTTTGTTATACTGTTTTAAACTAGAATAACTATTTCCATAGTAATGCCTGTTATTCTCAGACTATCTGCTTTTGTTGTAAAAAATAAGATACTCTCGAATCTCAAGTTGTAGATACAATACTTTTTATAATAAGAGTAATAAGCATTTATTATAAAAGTGCTTTTATACTTTTATGATAAAAGTACAAACTTTATATAGTAAAATAAACTTTTTGTTACTTGAGAAATGATATTATTTTCAACTTTAAGTCACCTTTGGGAAAGATTCATTTTGAAAACTAACTCAAAGTTGTGTTGGGGTATCTTATGACTAACGAATAGTTACAGGATGCTTGCAAAAACAATTGTTGCTTTAAATGTTCATTTTTGTAACTTTAACAGAAACAAAGTGAATTTTAAAAGATCACTTTTACTTATTAACTCTTTGGCCCATGATAATAGTGTGTGGAATTAAACCCAAACTGAGGATTTTGTTTTAAGAGTAAAAAAGTACTCTTTGTAGGAAAAATTAAGTTTTTGAAAAATAGAATCAAAGCAGTTGATCTATCCCTTGAAGAGGAGGATAAAGAATTTAGCTTTGCTGTTACCAAATTCAACTTTTGAGAGCCATCAGTCCCCCTCAATCTAGAGAGACGGGAGGGATTGGAGAAGTGGGCAATATGCATATGTACCAATACCACATGATGAATATATTCACTAAGTATCACAAACATATACTAATAAAAAGTTTTTAAAAAGTATTGTTGACGTATCCAGTCTTTGTTGTGTGACACTATACTGCACATAAGAGCATATTTTGCTTCTCTGCCGCTTCCCATTATATTCCAGGAATGTCCTCGAACACTACGACTGCTAGAGAACACCTCCACTCCACCCAAACCCTGCACAAGGGTCAGACAGCCCCTGTGCCTGGGCCTCCTCTTAGTCCAAAATTGAATCCGGGGACAGCTGAGCCTTAAGGTGCCTCACAGAGTGAATTACACATTTACAGTGTGATATTGGTACTCCTGCTCCCATACAGCATGGTTGATTCAGAAAACATGTCCTTTTCACTTGCCTGGCACATGGAAGGCAACTTCAACAAAGTTCCTGCTCCACAAAAATTCAAGGGAAAATATCATTTCCACTTGGGAGCAGATTTATCATTCCATAAACTCAAAAAAAAGGCAAGTAGAGTACGCTCTTCACCTCTTTCAGCCCAGTGAAGGGAGGCTACTTCTACCTCACTTTGCCCCCAGAACCTCCACCCCCAAACACACACACACGCACACACATATGCACACGCACATACACATGCCCACACAGAATGGCTCCCCCTGTGGATGAGCTATTTGCATTCATGTAGACAATTTTGACAGTGGTGGAGTTTATTTGAGAAAAATGGATACTGAAGACTGACTTTGCAAGCAAATGTTTGTTAGTGTTGCAGTGCTCTCTGGGGGGAAAGGGGTATATCCTGAGGGTTAAGATTTAATGAGAATGTTTGGATAGCAGACCAAACTGTGGCCACAGAAGATAAACAGCAGGCAATTAGGTCTACATCTGATCCGTTTTCCAGCATGTTCAGCTTCACTCAAAACCTGTCCTCAGATCCATGTTTTTTTGCAAAAAGCAAACTTGCTTTACTTTGGAGAACATAGTTCATTGGAGATGAAATGTCCCTGAGTTGATACGCAGAAGTCCAGTCATAAGCAAACCTGGATTATATTTGCAGGCAGCGAGGTATTGGGTTACCGTGTCCTTCCGGAGCATATTTGCTACAACCCTGTTGAAAGTCAGCTGGCTGGCAGAGAAGCTCTCGTTTGCAAAGTAGGACAGTGAGAGTTGTGCCAGTGGACACGGCTGCAGGGCCGGCAGGTGTCTGCAGCAACTGCCAGCATGGGCTCTAGGCCCGGCTGCATCAAAATTACCTGAAACGCTGTTGAAAATTTAGCTTACTTGGGTTCTACCTGTCACAGGCTGAACTCTCCCTGCCCCCAAATTAGTGTGCTTGTAGTGTAGATACCAAATAGATCAGAATGTGCCGTGTTTGGAGATGGGGCCTCTAGAGAGGCATGTAAGGGTAAATGAGGTCACTGGAGTGGGTCCTAATCCTACGTGATCAGTGTTCTAATCCAAAGGGACACACACAGAAAAAACACTATCTGAAGACAAAGAAGAGATGACTATCCGCAAATCAAGGAGAAAGGCCTCAAAAATCCAGCCTACCCCCAACGTGGTAATACACATGTGTAATCTCAGGACTCTGGTAGGATGAGGTAGGAGGATCACAAATTCACAATTTAGTGAGACCTAGTCTCAACATGAAAGAGAGAGAGAGAGAGGAAGGGAGGGAGGGAGGAAGGAAAGGAGCGGAGCAGAGTGCGAGGTAGGGTGTAACTCAGTGCAGAGATCCTAGATGTAATATCCAGGACCACAAAGCAAAAAAAAAAAAAAAAAAAAAAAAAAAAAAAAAAAAAAAAAAAAAAAAAAAAAAGCCAGAAAAAACAAAACAAAACAAGAATGCTGCCAACAGCTTAGACTCACGCTTCCAGATTTCAGAATTGTAAGGAGCTAAAAGTCTGTTGTTCGAGGCAGCTAGTCTGTCATGCTTGATTGTGCAGCCTGATATGATGAATACCACCCTCCCCAGACACAACGACTCGATTCTCTAGAGGTTGGGGACAAAATGACTCAATACACCAAAGCTGAGAACCAGCAACATAGACTTCTTTCCAAGACACATGGCTCCCTTAGATTGTCCGTTACCTTGGCCTGTTCTGACTCAGGCCAAGTGTTGGGTTTACAATTGCCACAGAGACACTCTTAGTTGTCCACAATGAAGTCTCAAATCTTCCTCCTCCCTTTAATTTGACTCCTTATAAAATCATTGTCATTTTATTGAGATCATGATATACAGTATATTAACCATTGTTATTTTCTTATTTTGTTATGAAATTTTGTTTTTTTATAGAAGAGTATTTTTATATTTTCTTTTTAATATATACCTGTATTACATTAAAATAAAAAATAAATAAAGAAAAATATCATTGTCATACTTTGGTTCTGGAAGTTTCGAAGTTTGTAAGCTTCTCTCCTTGCAAATCCTTCTACCAGAGGCATTTGTAAGACAGGTCAAAGGGTATTTTAAAATGGCATAAAAATCTAGTTCTCAAAAAAAAAAACCACAGGGAGAGAAGAGTATCAGGTCAAGATGACAAGAATGCTGGAAAATGGTTAAGAGATGGAGGGCTAAAGAAGCCCAGTTGATTGAGGATTATATATTTAAGCAAAAGAGCAGCTCATGGAGTATCATGATGTATTAGTCTGTTGCCAAAATAAATACCAGAAGCTGGGTAACCTGTAAAGAAAAGAGGTTTAGTTAGCATATAGTTTTGGAGGTTCAAGAATATGGCACCAAAATCCTGATGAGGACACCCCTGACTGTGCCATGACACCCCAAAAAAGCAGAAGGGAAATGAGCCACGTGTAGAAGGGGCAGATCACCTGGTAACACAGGAAGCAGCAAGGCTTCGTAGCATAGTTTCAGCTCTTTTTCTAACATTCCCCTCTCACAGGAACTAAGCTGGGTCCTGGTGGTGTTCACAACCTGTTTACCTTGTACTAGGCTGCGTCTCAACACTGCCAAAATGAGGACAGAGTTTCCAGCATTTAGGGGGAAAAAGTCAAATCCATCCAGACCAGATTACACAGGTTGCTAGTGCTGAAGGTCTATGTACACCTGGGAAATGAAATCTGTGGCCATTCCCCAAGGTGTTGTACTGGAGGATTTCCACGCACCTTCCAGTCTGCAGACACACAGCAGTGCCCAGGAGTTTGCAATACACAATATTTGCTTTCGGTCAACCAGAAGCCAAGCAGAGATTTCTCATGTGCAGAGTCCCTGCGTCTCCAGAACACACCTATGCACAAGAAAGCTCCCTGCATGTCATCCTGTTTTAACAATAGCCAAATAGCCAAGCCTGAAAGGAAATTATGAAAACCTTCCTGGCCACATTATTTAAATTATCCAGTTGGTTCCCTAATATCATATTTCATGATTATTGCTCCCTGCCCCTCAGATTTGCAACTTTGCATTTCATTTGCTTAGAAGCAAATTTAACCAGCAATCACTTCTATTTCGGCACAGGTACAAGCGTTTCCATGGCCCAACCCCATTATTAGATTACCATCATCTAATAATCTCTCATCCATTCAATTTCCTGGCCATGTATTCATTTGTTAACTCACAAATACTTATTGAGTACCTATTACAAGTCAGGCATATTCCAAATCTTAGACAATATCAGTACACACAGCTGACTGAATTCTGCTTTTACCAAATTTAATTGCTTGTGGTGGAAACAGACAAAAGACAGCCAAGTAAATGCAAGAACAATTTCAGGTAAATAAAGTAGGGGGAACAAATAGCACATGGTGCCTGAATTAGTACCGGCATCGTGTGGGAAGTCATTAGGAAAGCAAATTCTCAGGTGTCACTCAAGACTTTTAGAATCAGACACTCAGCAGGTGGAACCAGCAATCAGATGCATGTTACAGTTTGAGAACGACTGCTGTAGTAAAGAATTATGAGAGGAGATTTACGCAAATGGATAGTTAGGAATAACCTCTCTGGGAAAATGACAGCTGAGCTGAGACCTAAATGCTACTTGAGCTAGGATACGGCCTGGTCTGAATTCTCCATCATTCCACTTAAGCTCTCCTAAATAAAGTCTTTGGTCTTTGTTTCATGCTTACCAACCATTCTCTGATTATACCTTCCCACCATAGCTGGAATTACATTATGTGACCTGTGCGATCACACAGGTCCCTGTGCTCAGATAGACCCCCCGACACACACACACTCGGGGCTTAATGTCCTGCTGTTGTCATCTTGAAATTCTCAGTAATTCTATCACTGAACTAGTGTTGTGTAAATGAGAACCAACAGGACAATGGAGCGTGCACTTGGGCAGAGAAGACACAGGCAGCTTATGTACTGCATTCACATACAGCTTTTGCATTTCCTGTGAGCACGGAAGTCTAGGAGACCTGTGATACAAGGGCGCTCAGCAAGGTTGAGTGAGTTTAGCTTCCACACACTATGTCTACATCTGAGCAGGCAGGGCGCTGACAGCCCAGAGAGGCCGGGCTCTCCATCTACCCAGAACTTACTTCAAGCACAGAAGGAATGCACAGTGGTGTTCTAAGAAATCAGAGCTACCGAAGAACCCCACTGCGCTGTTTCCCATCTGGGTTACTTCCCTGTATTGGTCAACCACCTATGGTGAATACAGAGAAAGAGAAAAACAGGTAGACCCACAATTCGTTTTCTTTTCCATTTTTTTCTTATTCTTCAGTAAGCCAGTGTCGGGAGTGTTGTTACAATAAGGGCAAATCAAAAAGTAAAATAAAGATAATTGGGTTCTGTGTAGCAACCCTGCTATTCTAGTAAGAGCAAAGTTCATAAGCGTACATGAGCAATGAAATACCAGGCTATGTTTTAAGGATTCTTCCTATGAGTTAAGTGCTCTTAAATTTACATTTAAAAGCAGCATGGCACCATATAAAGATAAATGGAAAATAAATGCTAAATTTACATATTTTTAAAATTTTTCTTGACTTAAAGAGACATTAAACAGCAAATTTAAAATACCATGAGAAGTCGACAGAAGGACAGTGGAAGAAACAGAATAGCTCTCGATTTAGTTCCATCGATGAAAATATTGTCCTGCTTTTTGAACAAGAAGCCTCACATTTTCATTTTGTACTGGGCTGCATAAATTATGCAGCTTGCAATTAGGAATCTTCCGCAGACGGAGAAGGCCCACTCACCCAGCTGCACGAGCACTCCAAGTCAGGCAGCAGCTGCGCTCCTCCGTGTCACAAACGCGTTATCAAATTGAGCATCACGGCTACCAGTAGAGCACAGCTCCATCTATTTCAAAAAGGAAGGGACAACCTCCCTGAGTTAAGAAGGACATTTTTCTCTCTAGCTCATACGTGTATCCCACGAAAGGAGCAGCTTCTTCAGGAAGAGACAGGAGAGTCATTTCCAAGACCCCGTATGATGACTCTCAAAAGAACTGACCCATATTTCGTGAGACTATCGGGCTACTTCCCAAAGAGCAAAAGATGCAAATCAGACTAGCAACCCAGACACAACCTAAAACAAGTACACCCTGAAAACGTTAGCTAATCGCATAGTGCTAAACCAGTGCACATGCAACCCAGAGAGACTCAAAGAGTGAGGATTTAAATCCTTTAATGTTATGACACTTTGGGAGGCTGTGGCAGGAAGACTGTAAGTTCAAGCCCAGTCTTGGTAACTTAGCAACTTAATGAGACTCTGTTCCCAAATTAAAAAAAAAAAAAAAATTAGAAGAGCTGGGGATATAACTCAGTGTGAAGGTCCTGGGTTCAATCTGAAGTACAGAAAAAAAAATCTAAAATTACAAGATTTGAGGACACAATCATACTTCTACCTTCCACTCTGCACTTGAGTTGTACTCACATCTAATGTAAATGGATTCCCCCTACTCTAGGTCACTTCCAACTCACATTGCACACCTTTAACAATCAACCATTAGGGGAAAGGAAAAGCTCTTTTCCCTTTGCCTGCCCATGATGGTTTAGTACTGAGCACTGGGGGGAACTTCACAGGCAGTTCCAAGACCTGGTGTGTGTCACCTCACACGATGGGATACATCACCCGCCCCGCCAGTCCATGAGAAATCTGGAATCCTTCTCACACGTAGTGCCAGACGAGGCACAAAGGCTGTTTTCATAAACTTAGGCAGGTTTACGAGGCTGAAAGTGCCAAGATTTCAGGGTTATAGCACTACCCCACTCACTTCTTATTAAGATGCTCCTTCATCACTGGAAATTCCTTTCAGTCCCAAATGACTTTAGTCCTGTTATTGAGCCATTAGTTAAAAGAAAAAAGTTAGAACCAAAATCTTCACCTCCCCATCAAAACCATTAGCTTTTGGAGATCCATTTTTACAAGTTGTCCAAATGCTGACCCTGAGGAATACAGTGTTCTATTAGGTGAAAACACCAGTAATGGATTTATTTTTCACCCTCAAAATAAAGAAATAAATACCTTTCGTTGATAAGTAATACGTGGGCAACACTCTGGAAGAGTCAAAGGTGAACTTTCTTCCCACTCCACTACAAAGTGAAGAGCTGCCTCCGGCACAAACCTTGCAAAAAGAGAAGAGTCCGAGCAGTCCCCAGCAGTCCTTCTTCCTGGGGAGAAGCCAGGCCGCATGCCTAGCCAGCCTTTGCTGCCTGACGAGCTTCCTCTGTCTGGCTCTCGCTCTCTTCATCTTCAAGGTTGGGCCAGACCATGAGATTTCCAACTCAGCTACATGAAGTTCTCAAGAAACTGGTTTGTTAACGTAGGTGATACTAAGAATCTCCTGGGAAGCTTGCTCACCGTCCAGATTCCTACCTCTGAAAGATTCTGATTTGGCAAGTCAGTGAGAAAAGAAAAGCCAATAATTGAAATTACTGACAAGCTCTTGTGCACTCCCAGTGTCCACCATTCCCACAAGGAGGGTTTAACTTAGAATAGTGCAGAACACTGACATCTCCCACTCTCCCAATGCATAACTTCCAAAATACATCTGAGAACATATATGAGATGTGATCCAAAACTATGGCAAATGTTTACTTTTTTTAATTATTACAGTAAAAGACACATTGTCTTTAGTCTCCCTCAAAACACTCTCCCTTGCTTCAAACATACTTATCCTATCATTCTTGCTACTTTCTGAAGCACTTCTAGAAGTGCTCTTTCATGAGAGATTTTTTTGAAAAAATCTACACAATTTCTGTCAAATACATACATTAATTACAGTGTGTCTCCATCTACCTTATTCACTGGATCTGGTGCTGTGTGACTTCCGGCTCTTTCCCAAAGTCAAAATGACCATAAAAGGTGAAGTGTTTAGGACATCAGGGCAGCCACAACAGCACTCAGGAAAGAGAACTTCCAGAACTCTATAGAAAGTGGCAAGAATGGTAGGGTAAGTGTGTTAGAAGAGAGAGGGGATATTTTGAGGGAGATTAACAGCAATGTATCTTTTACTGTAATAAAATTTTTTAATTTAAACATTCACCATGTGTTGTGATCATATCTGATATTTCTCCCTAGTCCTGGGCAGTCAGCAAGCAATTCTATTGCCATAATAAGAAAAAGAAGGAAAAAAAAAAAGCCCAGAAGCATTTTACCCCTTTTTTTCTTTTTCTTTTTCTTTTTCTTCTTTGGTTATTTTGCTTTGTTTTGTTTTATTCTTTAGTTTGTTTGTTTGATTGTACTGGGGACCGAATCCAGATCCTTTGTACTGAGCTACACCCTCGTTCCTTTTTTTATTTTTTAAATTTTGAGACAAGATCTCACTGAGATGCTAAGCTGCCCCCAGGCTAGGCTCAAACTTGAAATCCTCCTGCCTCAGCTTCTCAGCTAGGATTGCAGGTGTGTGCCACTTCATCTGCTATCTTGCCTCTTTAAAATAACCATTTCAAATAATTACTGTTATGGATTGAATTGTCTCCCTCAAAAATATGTTAAAGTCCTAACCCCTACTACCTCCAAATGAACCTTGCAGATATGCAAATTTAAGATGAGGTCTCACTGAGAAAGGATAAGTCCTTAATCTAATATTACTGATATCCTTACACCAAGACAATGTGAAGACCCAGGAGGACAATGTCATGTGACAAGGCACGCAGAGGCTGGAGTTAGACACCTGCAAGCCAGGCATTGCCTATAATACTAGAAGCAGAAAGAAGAACATTAAACAGAGTCTCCTACTGATGCGTTGATTTCCACTTCCAACCTCTGGAACAGTGAGTAAATTAATTTCTATTATTTAAACTGCCCTGTTTATGGGAATTTCTTATGGCATCACTAGGAAAAAACACAATTAAATTAAAAAACACAATTATCATTTGCAATTAAATTTGCAAATGATAAAAATGAGTCTTACAGAGGTTGTTCTTTTACCTTAAATCCCAATGCAGGAGCAAGTTATATTACTGAAACTTTGCCCAGGCATTTGTGACCCTTCTGGAACCATCTTTCAAAACCAACAAGTCCATCTCTATGCTGAGTCTCAGTGTGTGATTACCGGATCTCTAGATCACCGCAGGCTGTGTGGCCTCATCATTCTGCAAGTCTCATCCTTTCATGCAAAGCGCTCATAAAATGCATCTAGTCATCAAGTCAAGACTTTTTAAGAAATATTTAAAAGGAATAGACATTCTCTATGTAAATGAACTCTGAAAGCTAATGTTCCTACAAAGGCAGGAAAACACTGTGCATTCTGAAGATTCTGTGGAAACAGGCCACATTTTCGTTTAGGCCCTGGGATAAAAAAGAACTTCTCAATTTTAATCTGATTGATATCAATTGTAATTAAATTGCTCTGTCAAGATACAGATCCAGTGATATTTATAAGTCATTGAGTCAAATTAGCCTGCTATTATTAAGGAGCCTGAAATGAACTTTAAAAAATTTTAACGGAGAATATGTTTAAGTAGTACCTTTATCTTTATGATGGATTCAAAGAGGAGTCCAGATTTCACAGTTAAGACATTTATTTCTATTCAAAAGAAAAGCTAATACATAAGAATCCAATTTTAGAGAAAGACATACTAGTTGAATCTAATAAATAAAATTACATGTCGCAGTTAGAGTTCATATGTCAAAAATATGCAAGATCTAATATAAAACTTCTTCATTTTGCCTTAATATTTAAAATGCTTTTCATGAAATGTGGCATGCATATCTACAAATACACAAGATGAAAAATAAAAGGAACTCTGAAATTCTTCCCATCTGACTTGCAATATGGATCGTTAGCCAATCAATAAATTCCCTTTGAGCCTCCCTACTGAGCCTCCCCCAACCTTGCTATTCCAGATTTCCAATTAAAGTTTGTGACTGATGTAAACCTGAAGTCTAGGCAGCTACAGTCAGATTCAGGTAAATTCCACTATTTAAAGTAAGAAATGTTTGCCCCTGTAACTTGCCATAAGCAAAGCTGTGGGGAAAAAAAAAAAAAAAGCAAAGCTGTAACACAACAACACAAATCATCAGTTAAATACATTGGAGATAATCATTTCCATTACAAAATGATTCATAATGAAACTCCTTCCAGTAACACCTGACATTAATAGTTTTCAGTTTTGAGATAATGAACGAGAATTCTGTTTTCATAAATCTCTTAGGACCACGAGTAATATATACATGGAAATGAAATGATTTATCATATATACTCATTTGTTTGACAAATATTGTGCGCCTGCATTGCACCAAGAACTCTGGGCACCAGGGAAAGGTGAATAAGATGAAACCTTAACATAAGAATACTTCATATCATCACATCTCATAAATAAGTAAAACAGATGGGAGGAAGATGAATAATTGCTTATGCAAAGTAAAATCCTTGACAGAACACCCAAGGCTTCACCGATGGATACACGAGAGATTCCCTAGTCCTCGTCCTTCTCTTCCGGTCTCCTGCTTCACGACAGGAGGATTTTGAGTCTGCATCTACCTGGATGCAGGACAGAGAACCATTCCAACTGGAGGGCTTGGGATTACTGATGCAGAATAACCAAGACATCTGAAAAGACACGTTTGCCCTGTTTTGACCATTACACAAAGTAGGCATATTCCAAAACCCCTCATGGTAGCCCATGAATATGCACAATATTTATGCTTTCACGTGTCTGTTACAAAACAAATTACAAGAAAAATTATCAACGAACGTGAAGTAGCTACAAAGATGAATTCTCTCCAGTTTACATGAAGGAAATCATAAATTTCAGCAAATTACATGTTCAAAATATTGTGATTGTTACAGTTCTACACAACAGAGCTAGATCCACTTTTATGTGCTAGAGTTTTAACAACACAAATGTTTTCAGTTCACTAATATTTCCCAATCAATTACCCCATCCTTATTCCCAATATATACACGTTAAAATAAATCTTAAACATCAATTATTCCATACATATTACCAATTGCTAAAAAGTATGTTACTGTTTCTGTTATAAGAAACAGAAATCTGTTCTGATTAGTTTAAGACGAGGGCTGTAATTTATTAGAACCAAAGGAAATGTCGAATGGGGAAGCCTTAAGAAAGACAGGCACCAAGACAAGCTAAGAGTCTCCATGACTGAATAGCATTTCTCTCTAGAGAGCTAATTTACTCCTAACTTGATCTAAGGAGCCGTGGGCTCCTGACCATCCCAATCCATGTTTCAGATTTTCAAGAGCAAGATAGCTGGCCTACGTTGAATCCAGGGCCTGCCCCTTAATCCATCAAGAAGTAGCACCAGTGGTCAGGACACCTGTTTACAGATTGGCCTAAATGGCTGTGAACTAAGATGGTGTCTTTACATTGACATATATGTTTAAAATGCTATTTACCTTCATTAGGGAGTTAAGTTTCCCACTTTCCTGCTTTGCTTCTTTTCTTAGACTTATTCTGTATATGAATCCTACAGCCATGGGGAACGCATAAGAGAAAAGTAGGAGTCAGAGAGTAAAAAAGAAGGTGAAAGCAAGGTACATCCTGACCCTCTCTCTTTGTCCCAACACATAAGAGCAACTTCAAGATTTACTCTTCATCCTGTGGACAAGGAGAACTCAGGGAAAGGATGGAATGAGTTTACTTACTCCAAATCCCCAACTCGGGCATTCTGATCCATTAAATAGCCAGCAGAGCTGCTCTTCAATGTAAGTGCCTCATGATATTTCCAATATTGCTCTGACAAAGAGACATTACCCTTCTTTGTGACTAATTAAAAACAAAAGCAAACAACTAAAAATCTTTACTCCAAAAAAAAATAGGATAAGAAGGCAGCAGGAATTTGTGACTGACATATGAAGACAGTCAAAAAACAGAAATCTAATTCTCAAAGCAGCAAACGGGTGTACTGTTCCTTTCTGCTGGGAAGGTTGCTTGATGAGCTTGGTTTTGAATTACATGAATAGACTTATACACAATGAAAGCTTTGAGTCTAATAAGAAATTTCAAATGGAAAATGTAACTAAAAGAGTCTTGCTCAAAAAAAGTCCCTGATGAAACCTGAAATCAATATTGATGAATTTGGCTTGCCCAGTTTTTGGTGAGTGGAATGAACCGGGATGGTAGGAGAAGTTATTTTAGCTGTACTTCCTCAGCAGGCCAGGCTTTTCCTTTTCCAGGCTTCTTCCAGCTACACATGTGGCATACATTTATTATTTACAATACACACACAGGAAGTGCTTGATTGATGAGATAACCCCTTTTTCAGAAAGATCCTTTCCAAATGGGCCTTTATACTGTATGTGTTAAATTAACTACCATAAAGGCAGCAATATATGTTTTTTCACCCCTCAATTTTATTTCCAATAAAAATATTACCAGGGTGACATTTTTAGGCAGTATGTGCTGCATAACAGTTACAGACAAATATAGATTGTGCCTCTTGATTTCTCTCATTATATGTTCTCTAACATGTTGGGTAGAGCAGGGACCCAGACTTCCATTAGTTCAAGAAGTGGAGAAGAACAAACAGCAGAGAGGGAAGAAGATGAGAGTGGTAATGCTCCTGCATAGAACGCACACATACAGAGCAGAACTTTGTCCTCACACAGATTTTCATGTACACTCAGATACTTAACGCTGTGCTGTTAGACTGAATAAGAACTATGAACATTCCAAGCAGCATCTGTGGAGTTTTGTAAATGTTATAAATTGAATTTCGAAACATCAGTATTGCTATAATAGGAATGTTCCCAGTGAGTGTTGGAAAGCAAATTTCTCTTCAAAAGAATGGAATAACGCTTAGGGTAATGTCAAATCAATATCATTTGGTTTGGTATAAGACACTGCTTTTAAATCTGACCACATCCAAAAGTAGTTCTTTCCTGTTTTAAAGCTTTTTATGAAAATATATATATATATTTATATCCATATCTGTGAATTTTGTTTTAAAAAAATGATTTTCCTTCCCAAATCATTGCATTAAAGGCTTCCTCCCAATAGTATTCTTTAAGAGACCATTTCATGAACAATTATATTCCTAAAATATGATACGCATATATTGATATGCACTATGTATTTATACATTGATAAATACATAAACATGTATGAGATATTATATATTATGTATAAACATGTCTGAATGTATATGATTTGGCATAATAACAGACAACATTCTTAATTTCAGACTGGCATCATTCCAAATGACATAAATGTATTTTTTTAGATTTTTATTAAAATTTATCCAAAATTACACAAACTTACAGGCAATTACACAAGCTTACAGACCACAACTAATTGTACCTTTTGCTTATGACAGTGAGCAATGTAAACAACCACCTACATACAGCAGTAAGTCACAACTATATAAAATTACTATAGTACCCAGTGTACGTGTCACTGGTTTAAGTTTGGGTTATTAGGTTCTTATTTTTAAAATATCATTATTCCTGAATTCCCATTCCCCTCCCCCTTTGCCCTCTTCTTGTTCCCTTGAACCCTTTGTCTATTAGCTTATATCTAACACTTTGTCTTTTTGTATCCATTGTTTACTCTTTTCTTTTGTTTGTATTTTACCTCACTAAATGAGGGATACCATGTGGTATTCCAGCTTGCAAGACTGGTTAATCGACTCAACATTATATTTCCAGGTCCATCCATTTTCCTACAAATGACTCTAGTTTGTCATTCTTTATAGTTGAATACTATTCCATTATGTATAGATACCACATTTTGTTTATCCAGCTATCCATTGATGGGTATACGGGTTGCTTCCAGAATTTAGCTATTACAAATTGTGCTGCTATAAACACTGTTGTGCAAGTATCTCTGTAGTATGATGTCTCTAGCTCTTCAGGAAAGATACCTAGTAAGGGAATGACTGGGTTGTATGGGATTTCTACTTTCAGGCTTTTGAGAAATCTCCATACTGATTTCCATAATGGTTGTACAAGTTTGCATTCCCTTTTGGTTCCCTTTTCACCAGTGTAGGATGGTTCCCTTTTCACCACAGCCACGCCAGCATTTGTTATTGTTTGACTTCCTAATGCTTGCCATTCTTTCTGGGGTAAGGTGGAATCTTAGAGTTGCTTTAATTTGCATTTCTCTAATAGCTGTAGATGTTGAACATTTTTTCGTATGTTTATTGGCCATTTGTATTTCTTCCACTGTGAAGTATCTGTTCATTTCTCTAGCCCATTTCTTGATAAATGTATTTATTAATGTACTCTGCATGGCCACTCCATAAAATACACAATTTTTTTTTTTAGTTTTTCTTTTTTTTTTTTTTTTTTTTTTTTTTTTTTTTTTTTTTTTTTTTTTTTTTTTTTTTTTTTTTTTTTTTTTTTT
>PVJO010025454.1:0-23058 GCA_004026905.1 Hystrix cristata | reverse complement strand
TGCTCCTGGCTTTCTTTCTACTTCACTGGCAATTTTTCTCACTCTGCCTTGCTGGCTCATGCTTTGTTCCCAGCCCCAGAATGCTGAAGGCTCCTGGGCCTGAGAAGGCTTCATCCAGCATCCCTGCCCACAAATACCCAATTTCAGTCTCACCTCAAGTCTCTTTTGGGAAATGCAGATTTGTATGGGGAATGGCCGACAGTAGACTAACTTGGGTGTTGAGCTGGAATCTCAAGTTTAACATGTCTAAGACAAAGCGCTCTATTTTCTTCCTGGCACTCTCCTCTCCAGGTCAGGAATGACATCTCATTTGCTCATTTGTTTAGAATGATACCTTAGAGTTTCGACTCCGTGCTTGTGACTCGTATTTGCTCATACTCAGCATCTAAGCCATCAGCAAAACCTTTACCCTGTGTATAAGATCTGACCATTTTTCACCTCCTCCAGTGCAACCCCTTTGGTCCAAGCCACTGTCCTCTTGCCTGGATATGAGCAACAGCCTCCTAACTCGAATCCTTGCCCTTGCCCCCCACGACCCCTTCCCTCAGGCCTCTTTCTCACACAGTGATCCACGTGATCCTCTTAACACATAAAGTAAATAATGTTGGCCCCGCTCGTGACTCCAGCATGGCTTCGCATCATATTCAAAATGGAATTCACACCTGTTAGCATGGCTGACAAGATCCTCCATGATCTTGCTTCTGCTGGGTTCCCAGACCTGTTCCTTCCAATCTCATCACCTCCTGCTGTGCTCTGGCCTCCTGCCAGCCTCTAACAAGTTAAGCTTTCATCCCTGCTGCTCGTCCACCTGTGCAGCACCTCCCTTGCTCCCTCTGTGGCTCCTCTGCTTAGATCTTGCCCTGGCATCCTTCAGAAGAGGCCTTCCCCAGCCTTCTCACTCTCCAATATTTAGATACACAAATATACATCAATAACATCATATATGTAGTATTTTTAACATCAGATACATAGCTGATGTTATCAGATATGTCTGATAATATCAGATATAGATCTATAATAATAGCTACGTCTATATCTCTCTCTTTATAATGCTTATTTATTTCCTGCCTTCCTATGGGAAGCTTTTCATTTACCTTGAACTTCAGTGTCCAGGTACTTGGTCTTACTGCTTTATCCTCAATGTTTTGAAGACAAACTAGTAAGAAGTTGTGAAAACAATGAATTAATTTTTGGCTCGATAGTTGTTTTATTGTATAGCGCTGTCCCAGTACTTCAGTTTTAAAATAATGATTTCTTATGTGAGACAGAAGTGAAAATATTTGATGGATTAACTTTTTTTCAGGGAGTAAAACATCAAATATGGGTAATCACAGAAAATCAAAGGAGGCAACATGCAAGATGGAAGCGTTTTGTTTTCTAAAGTAGCTCACTCTAAACATACTTTTTTTTTAAGCATTGGGTAAGAAGTCCCCAAATGCTTACTAGTTATTTCAATGTCATGATCATATGCTTTGCACAAAGAAATTTTAGAGAAGCCTGAGAAATTAGAGCTCTTGCCTCTTCTTTTCTAATTACGAAAATGCCCCTAAATTTACAGAAAAGCTATGCTTTCTTAGAGGGCGGCTCCACTGGAAATAACTATAAAACTGAAACTCAAATCAAAGGTCCATGGCAGTTGATGTAACTGATCAGTTGCTAAAGGCAGAACTAACCCATCTGGGGCCATGAGCTCGACTCTCAAAAGCGAGGAGAGCTCCTTGTCACAGTACTCCAGCAATAGGGGAAAACTTTGTACCTAAGCTTTGTATTGTAGCTAATGATCTAAAGGGAAATCATTCATTCACTCACTCATTCATTCATTCATTCACTCCTTCATTCATCCCAACTTTACTGGACATTTCCAGGACATCAGGTAAACTTTGGAGATACATTAATAATCAAGATAGACAGTGTGATCTGATCTATAAACATTCTGAGGATGAAAATTCCTGCTTAAAGAGACTGGATTGGTATGGAAAATATAAAACAGACTAGTGCCAGAGCTGGAAATAAAAATCGAGTATTGGTCCACAAGTTTAGGATTCTAACCTGAGTTGACACATTGGCTTGAAGGGCAAGAATCCAGAGGAAGAGGTTTCTGATGAGGATGATGTGTTCTTCTCTGTAGTGCAGCTTCCCAGACTCGCGGGAAGATGCCCTGCCTAAAGGAGAAGGAATTCCACTTGAAAGGCAGAAATCTTTCTTGTCTAACATGCAACTGAGGGCAGGATGATGTATATCCTGGGAACAAAGTCCATCCTACATGAGGTCAACCTCGAGTGACGGTCGAGGTTAAGAAATCTCGGACTTTGCCCTACAGGCACCCCAGGAAGCAATTCACTGTACGCAGATTCACAAACACACTACTCGGGATGTTCAGTTATTTGTATTCTTTGAATGGTTTATACACGCTAATCCAAAAATTTGAGAATGTATCACAGTCGTTTTTCGATGGCCTAATAGCAAGATTCCACCAGAGGCTCAATTACTATGTTTGATTGTAGCTCTGTCTGTCCTGTCTTTGACTGCAGCAATCCCCGCTGGCCCTAACCCAAGTCCTTTTGTCGGTTTGCTTGTGTAGTAATAATCGCCATCATTCTGCGAGTGCCAGACACTGTGCTAAACCTGCCTTGTTCCCCGCTCATTTCACCCTCTACACAGCCTGTAAGGCAGATACTGTTATTACTAGCCTCACTCACACCACCTTACGTTTATCCAGATCTCACTGTTATTTTTACCAGCCTAGTGGCAAGTATACCGTACAAAAAGAACTGTTTCCAGGGAGTTCTTTGTTTGTTCCTAAAGTAATATTTATCCCCGAAAGGATCAGAGCTCGACTGTGCTTGCTGCATTTTAACAGCCTGTCAGCCTGACGAAATGCGTGGAACTGATGTGTCACATGAGAATCTTACAACCAGAGAATCACATTCACATAAGCCCAGCAGAAATCAGTGTCACTCAGCGCCAGGTGGCCTCACTTCAATGAAACCTCAGATGAAAAGAGGTCCTAGACTACTAACCTATGAAGTGTCAACTTAGGAAAGGTCATCTCTTTAACAAAGTAGTCTTCATTTTGGTAGAAGAGTCTTCAATTAAGAGTCACAGATACTTTTTAGAATTTATTTAAGATACAGTTCATTTATGAATATGTTATTAATGACAAGTAAGATGAGGGTTTTTAGGGTTGGGGATTTAGCTCAGTGGTTAGAGTGCTTGCCTAGTGAGCACAAGGACCTGAGTTTGATTCCCAGCACCAAAAAAAAAAAAAAAAAAAGAAAAATGAGGGTTTTTTTTTCCCCCAGTGCCAGAGATTAAACCCAGGACCTTCTACGTGCTAGGCAAGTGCTCTACCACTGAGCCACACCCCAGCAATGATTAGTAAGTGCTAAAGTGAAGGGATAGAGTAATGGTACTTCAACCAGGTTGCACATTAGTGTTAACAGTGATAGTTTATCAATGCAGATTCTTGGATCTTAGTAAAGATCCAGGAGATACCTAGATTGTCACTGTTATTTTTGCCAACATAGTGGTAAAAATATTTGGAATCTCTGGCGTGAGTCATTGAAGTCACAAACAGATCTATGTAAGTGTGTTTTAGGTGTATTAGGCAAAGGTATGGCTTTATACAATGAGTAAAGAAAGGTCATCACTGTCCTGTGGTCAAAGTAATGAAATGCAGGAGTGAGTACAGGGGAGCGGTAGGATTCTGACCTCAAGCTTATTTACAGTTCTGCCTGACTGTGGCCCCAGAAGGTCCAGAAGTCGCAACTCAATGTACGAGGTTGGTGGAAAGGATTCATGCCTCATCTGGCGAGAGGCTTTCAATAACCGTGAAAGGAACATATTTTGCTCCAGTCATCACATGGTGAACAAATATAAATGGTTCCGGAACTGAGTGGATAAAATTTCCAAAATGTGGCAGATTACTTATATATGTGGAAAAGAAGCCAATTTGTGGAGACTATTCTCATGGCGAAGCTGGTCAATTAGTTACAGAGATGTGGAAAAGTGTGAGGAACAGGGGCACTGTGTGATTTTGAATGAGTTACTTAATATTTAGATTCCAATATTTCTGTCTGGTAACTAAGATAATAGCACTATATCAGTTCATAAGAAGAGTAAAGAAAAATGCATGTGGAGTGCCTGGCGCTTATGAGAGGCTCCATACACAATAATGCTCATGTTGAGAAGGGGCTGAGGATACTAGGGAAGAAAGAGAATCCAAAAAGCTTCAGTTGAAATATACCAATGAGAAGGAAATTGTGCTCCAGTACCATGTTAGCAGCAGACCGCCAGAAGCCATTTGCTCATCTCGGGGGCTGCCCACCGGACCCTGTTGCCGGATGCTGTCAGTGGTTGTGGTTCCCACGTGATGGGGTGAGTAGAGTCATGGGTTACAATAACACAAGTTACAGGGACCTGGGAGTGACTCAGAAGGAGAGGAGGAAACACTGTAAAAGCCCCAAGGCAAAGCTCCTCCTAGAATGAGCAAATATAAAGAGTGCAGACATTTTTCTTTTACTAAAAGACAAGTGCTCCAAATCTGCACTTTCTGTGACCACAAGTGGCTGACAGCGAATGGCGTGCTGTCAAACAGGTGTTCTGGAAAGTATCTTCTGTGTAATGGGAACTGAGGGCTTTGCTCATTGCGATTTTGGTACTAAAAATAATGTGAACAAACAAAAGACTCACACAAATAGGCAAAATTTAACCTACTTAACAATTTTCTACATGAAGAGTTTGAGTGGGTTTTGACACCTTTTATTAAAAAAATAAAATCCTCTTTGAACTTGCAGAAACACGCAGTTGTCACTAGAAGGCAAAAATTCGCAAGCTTCATTTCAACAAGTGAGTCCTTATGAGTTGCAGATGGATGGAAATTAGTAATCACACTGGACCATTTCTACCTGGATCCATGTGTATTTGAGATGTAATTTTTCAACTATGATGGACATTTACACCAAGTATGTACTTAAATAACTTGTGCTAGGTACACCTTCAGTGCAGTGCTAAGCCAAAAATTTTAAAATTAATCGAACCTGCCCAATCAGAATGTCAAACTGAGCAAAAAAGTTCTTATACCAATAGCACACACTTGAAATTATTTAAAAACATTAACCTAATCTCATTCTTAAATTTCCATTCTATAGAGATCTATGTAACGTAATGCATAATCCATACCTGTAATTAAAAAGTAAATAGTATATGTAAATATATACTTATATATAAGTATGCATATATAATAAATATGTATGTATATATAAATATGTATGAATAAGTACATATGTATTCAACTTTCATTTCATTATTCTTAAATTTCTATCCTATAGAAGTCTATATGACATAGATCATGAACAGTGATGCATATAATTAGGTAAGTATGTGGGCATATTATATGTATAATATATGCTGTGCATGTATATATATTAAGACTATATATAGAATGCAAATGATATGAATAGACTGCACACATAAGTGTGTGTGTATAATGTATCATGGGACTTGCTTAAAATTTTTTAGTGGGGAGTTGGGGATTTAGCTCAGTGGTAGAGCGCTTGCCTAGTAAGTGCAAGGCCGAGTTTGATCCCCAGCACATTCCTGGAAAAAAAAAAAAATTGATGGGAGCCGTGCCTGGTGCTGAAGTGGAAGGATGACTCAAACTCAGGAGTCTGAGACAGCCTTGGGCAACATAGTGAGACTCCCATCTCAAACAAACAAAAGCAAAAACAAAAAAAGCCACACTCGCGAAAGTTTTTATCAGTGTAGTGAGCAAAAGAAAAAAAAGAAATTAAAGGCAAGCAATTCATTACGAACCTATCAGGGCAAAAGGACAACTCTTTGAGCCGAAGAACACATCCGGGGAAAAGGCAGTGTTAACTCTGAGAATCTGTGACTTTGTTGAGTTTAAACACGTTGCTTTGCCCTTGTCTGTGGGGTCAGGTTGTTTTATGAGGCAGGTGGTGACAACTGAGGATGAAATGGTGGCCTGAGCATCGGCCACCCACCGAGGGCACTAGTGTGACAGCCCGGTTTAGCCTCAGGGCTTGGGAGCGTGGTTCCGGGGGCGTGGTCATGGGCGTGGTCCGGGCGTGGTTTGTGTGTCTCTCAAACTCTAGAGCAATCACATCATCTGCAAAGTGAGCAAAATCAATCTCACCATGTGGGGCTGGCATCAGGCTACGTGCTGTGAGGAATATGCCCCGTTGAATCATCAGAAATTGCCGGGATCTGATGTCCGGTGACACACAAAGGTGTCTCAGTCAGCTTTTCATTCCTAGGACCAAATGCTGTGCCCGAGGACAACATTTACAGGAGGAAACCGTTGGGCTCACGGTTTCGGAGTCTCCGACCCTGGTGGGCTGGTTCCATCGCTGTGCAGCTGCGGGAAGTGCAACGTCCTGGCAGAAGGGTGCATGGGCAGAGCAAGGGAGCAGAGAGAGAGAAAGGACCTATAGCCAAGGACCAGATGCAGCCCCCAAGGTCTCACCCCAGGACGCGCCCTTCGACTAGGCCGTGCCTCTTAAATTCCTGTCACCTCCCAGTAATGCCATCAAGTTACGACCTCGTGGATGGATTAATCCGCTGACAAAGTTACAGCCAATCATCCCCCAAAAGCCTACCTATGAGCACAGGGAGACTTTTAGGGGACAGTTTAGATCTAAACTATAACATTCTACTCCCTCCCAGAAACCCCAGCTCTGAACGGATGAGCCTTTCAGGGGATATTTTTTGATCCAAACCATAACAAAAGGTGACATTTTCATATGGTTCAAACCAATACAATGTCAGATGCATGCAGATGATGTTATCATTTACACTTCTTACTTAATAAACACATAAAACTTGGGAGGTGACATTATTCTTGCTTGCTGACAAAAGCAAATGCGCACATCCCCGAGATTACACATTTTCTGAAGGTTGTTGCTTTCTTTTGTTTTCCTGACCCTCTGACCGGTTCATTTCCGGCTGGCTCTCCGAGCTGGGCGCCTCTGCCCACAGCCTTAGTGGAATCAACTCCTCTAGGACTTGGCTCGGCCCACAGCTCTCATTATGGGGAGACATGAAATTCACGCTGTAGGGTGGGCCCTCATCAAAGGGATAACTCGCATGCCTGATCCTGTGGCAACCAGAGTTCCCTTGGTAGAATTCTAAGGACAAACCACCATTTTAATTTATCTTCCATTGAAACTTGAAAGTACCATATTAAAAGGACAGTTTTTGGCAGAGTTTTAGAGCAGGGTTTAAATCCACGGTGATTTTAATCATACTCCATTTTAAGGTCTGAGAATACGCAGGCCCCGGGGCCAGCATTTATCCTCCCAAGTCTCTGCTCTTGGCACTGAATTTTCACTTACTAAAAGAAATTTATTTCTGAAGAATATGAGCCTTTTATCAGTTGTCTTTTCAAAGTAAGAACTATAATATTCAGTGGGAGAAATCGAAGATGTAAATGTGAATGGGTGAAAATTTAAAAACTTCTATTTTAATTAATTTTAACCTGAATTAAAATTCAAGTTACATTAAGAGAAGGGACAGAAGGGCAAGTCATGGGCAGCAGTGATGTGACAAAGGAAAGTGTCCCTGTCCTGTAAGCACCCTGCATAAAGACTCACTTGCATGGACCTGGGGAGGGATCGGCAAGCTTAGGGTTCAGAAACCTGAGTGTTGGGTCCTGCCACTCCCATTGATTGGCTTCATGACGAGGGCCACTTCTTGCTCTCTGAGTTTCAGCTTCCGTGGGCCAGAAACAGAGGATCCCTAACTTCCCTGCCATCATTTGGTAGAGAAATAACTTGTGCTCAATACCAATTCTACATCCACGCATGTGTGCAGGCACAGGTGCATTCTAGGATGGTCTCTGAAAGCACAAAAGCAGAGTAACAATGTGTAGCTTCTGGCAGGCTGCCACACAGGAAGAGGAAACATTCAGGAATTAGCACATTGATTGCATTTGGGATTCTTGCTTCCTCTTGTGAAAAGATGTGTTGCCTGAGACGCTTAGCTAATGACCTTAGCGTCTCTCTTGTGACGAATATGTGCTCTTCAGTTTATGTATTTACGCTTAGAGAAGTTTATATTTTTGAACATTTGATCCTGTTTAGATTTAAGGACAACTGTTTAACTCTGTCCTTCCTTTATAAAAGGTATTTATTGTGAAGACTTAAAGTACAAGTAACCAGTCATCCCATCATCTTAATGAAAGTGTCCCTCCAGATTTATTAGCAGATTTTCTGGTTCAGGGTTTACATTAGGTGCTTCTGTTAAGATCTACACACGTTTCCTTAGTTTGGCTTTTAAAAAATTAGTTGAGATTTCCCCTGTTCCCTGAATTTATGTGGGAAGAAATGACAAATTGTGATGCGAGAGAGAAGCTCTGGCTGCTGTGTGGAGGAAAGTGGGCAGCTATCCTGCTCTTCAGCACCAAGTGCCGGTGTGTCCCCAGGTCCTCTGCTAGACATGTGCAGCGTCCCCGGGGGAGGAACACGGCCCGCAGAGGGGCACGCAGGCAGAAGGAGGAGTCCCTGTCCGTGCCGCACACCTCTGAGCTTGCTTTGCTCTTCTTGTCCTTCCTGATACGGGGAATCTGACTGGAGGTCGGGGGAAGAGTTGGATAGAAGCTACAGAGGAGATGTTGGGTCTGAGCCAGTAGACCTGCAGTCAGACTGGGGAAAGAAAAATACATCTGAGTAATGTTTAGAGGCTAATTAGTAGGGCTGGTAACTGATGAGACATGAGGGGTTGGTGGAAAGACAGAAAGTGATTTCTAGGTCTTGATTTGGTGGTGTACACATTTCATATCGGCTGCAATTTGGCTACAATCAGAGACCCTGTCCATGTGCCTTGTCCTTTCCCAGATCCAGGCAGAGGAAGTGGCCTTATCTTGTTCAGGAGGTGAAAAAAGACTTCCAACTGCTGGCCACAGTGGCTTATAAATCTGCTCCAGATGGTACATGTCACTTCTGGTAACTTTGCATCAGCTAAGGCGAGCCACAGGGCCTGGCCTGAAGGCATGCTGGAAGTTCCCTTCCTTTCAGAGGACCCCAGCAAGTCACATGGCACAGTGACTGTGTGGGAGCAAGAGAACCACCAACCTCATCCCGCGCGTGTCCACTCCTTGAGCTGTTTTTATGTAACAGCTTCTACGTCTGCTTCCTCTCTCCACTCTTCTCAAACCTAATCTTCACACGGGCCCTCATGTAACTATTCTTCCTTCAGTAGTCTAGTGTACTCCCCAAACACAAGGTCTCCCACTCCAATTTATAATATGCTCAAAAACAAGACTATCTTCTTAAGTTACCGTCTCATTTCTTTATCAAGCAAAATTTACAGCTTTTACTCACTTGCCTTCCCTTTCCGAGAGATGCATGGTCATAACCCAGCTATGCTGTTAAAGTTTACTTGTCAGCCTGACTGGCTTGGGAGGCACATAGAGGATGTACAAAGACACTCTGGGTGTGTCTGGGTGGGTCATGGCCTTCGGTCTCTATCTGGTGCCTGCCCCTTTCTCACTGGAGCTATTCCCCTGCTCCACTTCCTAATCACCATGAACCAAGCATCTTCGCTCTGCCACACTCTTCTGCCATGAAGGTTCTGCCTTGGAGCTAGCTGGCCATGGACTGAATCCCCTGGAACTATGACCCAAATAAATCTCTCCTGTAAGTTGTGAATGTCTGGTATTTTTTCAGCCACAGGAAAGCTGACCAATACATCCCTTTGGCCACTGTCCAGCCAGTTTTCTGTACAGGCCACACACAGGACAACCTCATTTCTATGCCACTACACATATCACCAAACATAAATGTTCTCCAGAGAACACACATATCTTTGCAGTAATCCATTTATTCAAGAGTAGTTATTGACGATTTGTTATTTTAGGTATCAGGGATATAAAGGTGAACACAGATGAGGCCCCTGTGTCCACAGAACTTATGGTCAGTGGAGAAGATGGGAAGAAGAGCGGCTCTGCAAACAAATGTGCACAGCACCTTAGAGAAGTTCTACGAAGGTGGCATCTTGTGGGGAGCACGGAGCAGGGGAATCTCAGGCTAGGCACATAGATCAGAGAAGGCTTCCCCGAAGACCTAAGCCGAGATGGGAGGGATACGGAGAAATTAGTCAGATGAAGAGGGGACAGAGGGGCGTCTTGGGGAGCAGCTGCGAGCATGAAGACTCAGGGCAGGAGGGAGGTGGTGAGGGAGGGCAGGGTGGGCCTCAGGGCTGTCAGCCTCGTCACAGAGCTAGGCGTCTCTGGGCACACTAGGGGACGCAAGTGAGTCATTGCATAGCTCACTCTGTGTGTGGGGAAAAGGTGTGGTGGGCGGTGCTGGGTGAGTGTGGGAGACGCCTCAGGAAGCAGCGGCGGGAGCCAAGGCCAGAGATGACTGCAGCTTGGACAGGGACTGTGCTGAGGGCTGGCCAGTGCCCTGGAATCCATGCACTGTGAATTTAAGGCCCAGCGCCAGGTGCTGGCAAGAAGGGACGGATAAGCTGTGATAAGGTCATGAGGACTTTGCCCCCATGAATTGGTTAACATAGTTATTGTGGGAGGAGCTTTGTAATCATGCTCTTGTTCTGTTAGAAAAGCCAGTGTGGCTCCTTTTGCTTTTAACATTTCTTGCCTGTCCACTTCCTGCCACAGGATGACACAGAGGGAGGCAGTCACCTTGCTCTTGACCTTCCCATCCTCCGCAACCAAGAGCCCAATAAAACTCTGTTCTTTATAAGTTACTCAGTCTCAGGTATTCTGCTGTAGCAGCACAGGACAGACTGAGACAGATGGTGGTGGTGGTGAAATGGAGAGCTATTTAGAAAGCAAAGCCACCTGGGCTTGGTGATGGGGTGGCGTGGCAGGCAAGAGACATGAGGGTGACAGATGGACCCTAAAGTTTCTGGTTTGTGCTAGTATATGGCTGGCAGTGCCACTTAGTGGCCCTTGGAGGAGGGTGACTTTGAGGTTGAGGGTCTGTAAAACGCTCAATAGTCGGATTCAAGAAGGTGCACGCCAGCCCTTGCTCCCATCCTTTCAGTCTCAGGCAAGGGCCTCACTGGGCAAGGGCCTCCATGACCGCAGCTGGGAACCTGTCATCGGTACTTGCCGCACATCTGACGGGTACTACACACTGCCTGCTCCGCCTCTAACAAAGCTCAGCTCTCTGCCATATTTCTGTGTATTTTGCACTGTATTTTATTTTGTTTGCAGGGCTGGGGGGTGAACCTGGGGCCTCACACATGCTAGGCAAGCTCTGTACCACGGAGACCTTCCATCCTACATCAGTCTCGCTCCAAATTTCCCATTCTCTTGATGTTCTGACCTCTCTAGAAAATCTACTCAAAATATTTCACAGTTTTTGCAGCCTGATAGCCCAGTCACTTAACTAGAGTAGGCTGTTTTCTGATCCCACCATTTAGGTTTCAGTTCACGGAGAAGACGAGAGGGTCATGGGCCAGTAAGATCCGGGCAGTCAGCAGCCTCTGGGACCACATCAGCTGCTAGTGCCAGCATCTCAGAGCCAGCACAACCCCGCGGGACTGTCCTGAGTGCAAGGGACGGAGATGTCCCTAGAGAGACAACTCTAGGGAGAGCTCAAGTTGTAACTTTGGGCAAGTAATTTAATTCCTGTCAGCATTAATTTTCTTAACTATGAAAAGAATAATAACACCTAAGAGTTGTGAAAATTGCTGGATAGGCAGAACCGATACGGTCGGTATGGCTATACTTCCAAAACTGATACACAGATCTAACTCAATCCCAATAAAAGTTCCAATAGAATGCTTCACAGAACTGGAGAAAACAATCCTAAAATTCATACGGAACCAGAAGAGACTCAGAATAGCCAAAGCAATCCCGGGTAACAAAAGGAAAGCAGAAGGCGTCACAGTCCTGGGCACAAAGTTATATTACAAAGCTACTGTGGTAAAAACAGCATAGTACTGGCACAGAAACAGACACGAGGATCAGTGGAGTAGAACAGAGGAGGCAGACGCAACCTCGAGTACATTCAAATAGCTGATCTTTGACCAAGGGGCCAAAAACATACACTAGAGGAAAGATAGTCCCTTTCATAAATGGTGCTGGGAAAACTGGCTGTCCGCGTGCAGAAGACTGAATCTAGACCCATATCTCTCAGCGTGTACTGAACTAAAGTTAAAATGAATCAAAGAACTAAATGTTAAACTAGAAACACTTCACCTGCTGGGATACAAGATAGGTAAAATTCTTGAAGTCATAGGCACAGGCAAGGACTTTCTGAACAGAACCCTAGTTGCACAGGAAATAGTTCTAAGAATCAACTAACAGGCTCATATCAAATTAAAAAGCTTCTGCACAGCCAAAGAAACAACCACCAGAGTGAAAAGACATCCTACAGAATGGGAAAAAATTCTGCCAGTGCTTCCTCAGACAGAGAACTAATACCTAAAATATATAAAGAACTAAAAAAAAAATTAGACTCTTGAAAGCCAAAGATGCAATTAAAAAGCGGGCAAGCAAAATAATAGACACTTTACAGAAGAAGTGCAAATGGTTATTAAATACGTGAAGAGACACTTAACACTACTGGCCATTAGAAGAATGCAAATTAAAACAACATTGAGATTACATCTCACCCCAGAAAGAGTGGCCATCATCAAGAAATCAGACAATAAGGAATGCCGGAGAGACTGCAGGGCAAAAGGAGCCCTTCTACATTGTTGATGGGAATGTAAATTAATACAACCACTATGGAATTCAGTATGGAGATTCCTCAAAAAACTAAAACTAGTAATTCCATATGACCCACTCATTCACCTTCTAGGTGCCTTCGCAAAAGAGTTAAAGACATCATATTGCAGTGATCCATGCACACCCATGTTCTTAGCAGCACAGTTCATAATGGCTAATCTTGGAAGCAGCCTCTATGTCCATCAACAGATGAGTGATAAAGAAAATGTGGTATCTATACACCACGGAGCGCTGCTCTGCCATAAAGAAAGACAAACTTGAGTCATTTATAGGGAAAAGGATACACCTTGAGACCACAAAGTTAAGTGAAACAAATCAGACACACAAGCTTAAATATCACATGGTTTCTCTTATACAAGAAACCCAGAGTAAAAATAAAGAGCAAAATAAAAGATAATAGGAAGTCGGAAGATACATCATTCTTAAAGGGAAAGGGGATCAAGAGATGGAAAGAGGGGAGAGGGAAGGAAGGGACAAGAGATGAAAAAGGAATTGGGATGTGTTATGCCCATGTGCCACCTCCACACAAGCAATGTAAATATTATGTACTACAAACTACAAACACATACTAATAAAATAAAATTTAAAGAAAGAGTTCTGAAGATTGGAAGAACGTATGTTGAGCACCTGTCACGTATTAGATAGTCAACAGACGGAAAGAACAATTTGAAAAGCAGATTCCTGGCAAGCGCTGCCCCCCTTCTTCCTCCTTGGAGAAACTTTTTCCAAAACAGGACAACGTCTGGCTTGTGGCAGCCTCGGTGAAGTTTTGCTAAATGGATGAATGAATACATAGCTTACGTTTTTTTTATTTTTTTCATACTGATGAACATCTTTTCAGTTGTGGAAGTCCCAAATCACACAGTTGAAGGTAAATAACCAGTTTGAGAAAATCAGTTGTGGAATCAGTTCGATGGCCCGGCTTTGCTGGTGTGTTCTCTGTGTGAAAACTGAACGTCTTCCCACCAGGAGCTACCAGTTACCCTCCCGTCGACAGTCTCCGCCTCTTACCAGCACCTGCACCATGTAACTGGCTTTTTTTTGACTTGACCTTTCATTTTCTAATAGATTCAGACGTTGGTTTCTTTTGCTGGCGACCCTCCTCCACCCTCGCAGCACCCAAGGTAGTGAAACTAGACATTTTTAAAAGCATTTCCTGCAATCTTGCAATGACACTTTCTGATTCTCGTCTCTTTAATATCTGTGCACACGTGCGTGCATGCGCGTGTGTGTTTGTGTGTGTTGTTGGGAATTGCTCTACCCAAGGCCTTCGCTCTGAAACAGGGTCTCATAGGGTTGCCCAGGCTGGGCTTGACACTGCAATCTTCCTGCCTCAGCCTCCCAAAGTGCTGAGATTACAGGTGTGTTCCACCACGTCCAGCTCCTTTAATAGCTTTAGTTCAAAAATAAAAATATCAAGTTAAAGGAACCCAGGGTGTCTGAAGAGACGGCTTGCCAAAAACTATTTGGAAGCTAAACTTAAACTTGATTCATCCACAAAGCACCCTAGACAGCAGAAGAAAACAAACATTTAATTGTAGCACAGTTCTTTTCAAGAATATCTGTCACATAAGGGCGACCAGATTACCCTTTTGCAGGAGGAGAAAAGAAAATGGAAAAAAATATCGTCATTTGGAGCCTGCTTCTGTCTCCTCAGACCGTGCTGTGGATTAGCTGCGGCTCTCTGAAGAGGCAACAGGAAGAGGCTGGAGAGGCTGACCGGCAGCAGGCCCCCGGCCGGGGCGGGGAACCTCGGAGCCTGCGTCCACAAACAACTCTGCTCCTCGCCGCAGCAGCATACATGCCAATCCAAAGAAAGACACCCTTCCTTTCTCTCCCTTTCACATTTCCTTTTGCTGCGTAGAAACTGTTCCTTTTAGAAGAGTGAAAGTTACTAGGAAAAAAAAAAAATCCCGAAGCTGGCACCCGCGTGGAGACGGTGCCCTGGTTCCCTGGCACCCGCAAGCGAGGCCCGTCTTGCTAGTTAGCTCCGTCCCTGCGCCCCGCGACACTGCGGCCGGCGCTAAATGCCTTCAATACTTTTTCAGAAATCCATCAAAGCTTCTGCTGAATGATATTTCTAAGGGCTTTACTGTTCTCTTTCACCGACTGAAATACCCTTCCCCAGCACTTGAAAAAAGTTGCTCTGGCTTTTCATCTCTCCCTCTCAGAGTGTAAACATTGTTTTGCGTGAAAAGAGCTGAAAAAGCTCTTGCTTTCCCTTGAAATTTTATTTTTAAATAAGAGAGGGAGAAAATCCTTTTTGGGACTAATACTAATAATACAGGTCAAAGTGTCAGGCGATATACAATTAAATGGAAAACAAAAAAGGTCCCCCTCTTTTTCCCACAGCACAATAGCACTGGAATATAAATTACCGATGAAGATGAAATAATACTTCAAAGCCTGCGGGGTGGGCAGTGCGGTGTTTACAAAGTATTTCCACGGTATGAAGAGGCATTGAAGATGGTGGTCGCGGGGGACTGCAGGGGCTTGTTGAATAGACCCAAACTGGCATGAGGTGGGATTTTAGGTCCCTGTCGCCTGTGACCCTGCGATACGCTTTGTTTCACAAGGGCAGCTGCCGTCGTCAACAGATGTTTCGGCAATAAATAATTGGTATCATCTCGGAAAAGACCCATCTACCTGGGGTGAGGGCGTAACACCCAAAACGCTGCCTGGCTATTACAGCCACATTAATCTCCCACCTCTCTGGCTTCCTCAGGGGGTGTCCTGCGGGTGTTCAGCGGACAAACTCTCTCAAGTCAGCCAGCTTTGTGTGCGGTGTAAAGGAGGCTGGCCCCTGCAGTAAATTTGGTCTGAGGCCACACAGCCCAGGAGAAAGGATGGGACTGCGGGTGGGGAAAGGGAGGGAGGGGAGGGGAAAGCACAGTGCGAAACCCTGACACTCTCCCTGGTTCACTTCAGCCTGGGACAGTAACATTCAAAATGCCCCAAATGTCACCCACATGGGAACTGAGGGAAAGACTTGATTTCTCCCAAGTGGTTTAGTTATGGTGTTTTATTTGTGGAATTAACTGAAAGATGAAGTATGGGTACTTGAAGCGTGGGGCACATTTTAAAAATGGACAGGAAACTTTTTATGAGAAAGATTCACTTCAAGGTTGAAAAAAATGCAATTCGAGGTTAGCTATTTTTTATGGAAAATAGAATCTCACAATCCATCGCTTATTAAAACATGACTGTCCAGTTTCAGTAAACCCTCATACTGAAACTGAATTATACTGAGACAAAAAAGAAAAAGTTCAGCATCTACTCTGGCTGCTTTTAACAAGCCAGGATGTTAAAAGCAGGGAGCGTTGGGGAGAGGCCCGCCCACGGGGCTATAGTTCTCCGTATTTACAAAACAGAGTGGTCCAGCAATTGTGCACTTGGGGTGGGCACAATAGGAAACCGTCCTAAAAGTCTTAGGAGGTGTGGTTGCTTAATTTATAGCTTGCCGGGGAGGCTAAAGAAAGTGATGCTCAGAGTTCAAAAAGCTCCCAGATTAAATACATTAGAGGCTAAAGGAGGCCTAATGGACTGATTCTGAGGGCTGCCACTGAGTGACCCTGTGGGCGGCCACCAGTTTCTTCCATTCCCTGTGCCTCTGTTTCCACAGTTGTGAATCTGTTGCAGAGGGGAGCAAGGAATGGCCCCTGCAGCTGTTTAGCAGCTGGGAGCAGGTTGTCTCCTGCCTCAGCCAAATCCCAAACACAGGAGACCAGAGCCTTAGAAAATTTCTGTTTCCCACTGCTGGCCTCCCAGTCCTGGCGCTGCTGTCCTGCTCTGGCATCCCTGCCTGGCTCCACCCCAGCCTCTGTCTCACCCTGACCTTTGGGAGCTGGACCCCGTCCTGGGAGGTTTCATTGGATGGACTGGTGCAGTTACTGATCGGGGGCCAGGAACCCGAATTTCCACCAAGCCCCACACTGACGCTGTTGCAGGAAAGTCACACTGTAAGGGCCACTGCTTCAGGGACGCGCCGTCCCCCATAGTGGGAGCCCCGGCCACAGGCAACTATGCTCTTTGAAATCAACCAAAACCCAAGAAAACTGCACACCTAGTTCTTCAGCCACACGCACCAGATTTCCAGGGCTCAGAGCGGCGGACCCTGCCGGCCCTGAGGGAGCTCAGCAGACGACAGAAGGAGAGGCTGAGTTACAGCGCCGCCATCTAGGCATCTGTTCCCCTGTGCAAACTCATCTTTCTGCACCTTAATCTCCTCACGTGTAAAACCAGGATGATGATGCAATCATCACCATAGAGCTATTCAGTTAATTAAATGATACAATGTATTTGCAAACACTTCGTAAACTCAATAGTGATACGCAAATTATAGTTATTATTTCATTCTATTTCCCCTTTCATGTTTTGCTTTTCTTGGGGTTTTTTGTTTTTTTTTTGTCCTTGTCAGGCAGGATCAGGTTGGCCTTGAGCTCCCTGCCTCCTGCCTCCGCCTCCCAAGTGGTGGGTTATAAGTGCGTACCGCCACATTCTCTCCACTCTCTCTCTCTCCACTAGTATCAACCACCTTAAGACCTCTGGCTCAACACTGCATTCTTCCCAAGTATTCATCTCCTGTTGCCTGTAATCCCCAGTTCACTGAACCTCTTTTATTTATTTTTTTGGGGGGGATGAGAGAGATGGAGGTTTTACTATTGCTGTCAAGTCCCTAAGACATTGTCATGTGACTATAGATTGAAGGGTCTTTCCTAAATTTTTGCTTCAGAAGGCAAAGACAGTGTCTATACATTTATTCTGGGATGACCCCAAACACAAGCACATGTAAAATAATAAGGCAAACATTTTAGGTTGTTGTCTTTGTTTTAATGCCTCACCTCCTGACAAACACATTTTTACCTAAGGAAAATACACATAAGCTAGTGGCAATGCTGAGAGAATGTGACTAAGAAGCAGGGCTCCCCAAAAGGGAAACATACTCCTGGTGACATCTCTACAACCTGAGCCTAATCCCTGTCTGGTTCCTACGCTGGCTTTTCAATGCTCTCTCCTACCTGGCGTGAATGGGCAGCAAAATTCACTTTAGCTAAATGAGGTGAGGAGTCAGCTGGCCAGTGGCTTCGACTTGCTGCTTCCTCAACAGCCCAATCACGAGGTGCTGAGGGGCGCACACAGGATCTGCGGTGGGGTCCGGGGAGCGACAGACCAGGCTTCAGAAGCTTAGACAAGTGACATTGATAAGAGATGGTGGGTTGATTCTTTTAAACTACCCAACTTTTAGAAAGTGGCATTTCAAAATACAAATGTTACCAGGCATGGTGGAGTCAAAACGACTTCTTCGGCCCACTGAGGAAATGGCAGTATTTCAGGGGGATGGGTTCATGCTGGACCCACCGACCGTCCCTCCCCACCTTCCCTAGACTTGGGTTCCTACCACCAGATCGTATGGGACAGTGATTTCCCCACATCAGTCAGCATGGCCGCACTGCCCATGAGGGAAGGGGCTATATTGCACTTCAATGAAATTTAATCTATGCGACCACTTAGAGGCTAAAGGCCTTCCTGGGGACAGGTGGTGTGGCTCTTCCTACCAGCAATTGCTGCAGCGAGGCGCCAATCATGTCCTGCAGGTTTGTTTTGTCCTCTGGACTCAGAGCTTGTTTGTACTGCCACTTTTCAGGCACGAAGGGCCACTTCATTTCCTTTGCCTCCTCAATCAGGGTCCTTAACTCGCCGGAGAGCGAAGCTGAAAAGGTCAGAGTTCAGGTAAGGGACTGCAGTCGAAGAAAAGGCCGCTGAGCCTGCCACGTTATGATGAAGGACCTCCACAGCAAAAAAACTCGTCCCCATCTCGGGCTGGCTGCCCTGAGCAGTTGGCTGTGACCCAAAGAATAATAGCAAGGGGCTGTCTGTCAGGGGTGGCCCTGGTCTGCTGCGCCCTCCAGGCAAATCGGGGTAGTCAGGCATTGAGAAAGGTTTTTGGCAGGAAGGAAGGTGCTTCGGTGACCATCCCTGCATGAAAAATCAGAGACAGGAATGAAGGAAATATTATTTTCCCTGTAAAATGAGAAAGGGACTGGAAAGGAATGGCAGCTGGGCTGTGTCGAGAGTCAATTTGTTCAACCCATTTTTGCTTCTCTGATAGCTCTCCTGCTTTCAGTGTGGACGCCACTGGGATACAGACAACAAGTACAGAGAAACGCGAGTGCGCTGTGCAAGGACAGCGATTAATTGTGACACGGCCTGTTTCACAGCAGTAGCTGTGTTAAATTGCTCAGTGGGCACCAAACCTACTTAGACCAGTTCTGCAGTCTCCTAGCCAAACTGCAGAAACCCCAAAGCTTTGGAAACTGGAAGTTTTTTTTTTCTTACATTTGACACCCAAACTGGATTTGACTTGACTAAGGCTGTATAGTCCTGATGATGCTACTTAGTGCGATGTTTACAGGTCTGATTTGGATGCTGCCAGCCTTCTGAATATAACATACAGTACATGCACCATGCCACCCTCCCAATGTGGGAAAGGTCCGGATGCTAAAGTATGTCTGACCCTTATTCGGGGCTCTGAATAAGGGATTGCACACCCGCCACATAATCGCCAGCTGTGAATTTCTGAACATGTCCAGGACTAAACTAGTTAGCTTTTTTCCAAATCTCCTTCCCTTCTCTATTATGTATTTTGATGAATGGAAGCAAAATTCACTGTGTCACTCAGATCTGAAACCCCAGGGCCAGTCTAGATATTCTCTGTCTCTCCTTGTATGTAACTGGTTATCAAATCCTGTGGCTCCTATGATTCATTTCCTCCTCTACATTTCCAATATTTTTTGCCTGAATTACTGCTTCTAGTTTCACTCCATCCACTCCATCTTCCATACTGTTGATCTTTTCTTCCCTAAAAACAAGATGGAGCTGGCCATTGCCCCACATCACACTCTTCCATCCTTTGGTTCTGCACAAGCTTTTCTGACCAGTTGCGTTGCCCTCCCTCACAGCCTTGATGACCAAACGTAGGTGCACGGCCAGCAGTGTCCAGCCCAAACGCTGTCACCTCTTTTCAGCCTGCCATCACCTCTCAGGAGTGCACTCCTTTCCTCCTTCATCCCACTGTCGTGTAACTACATCTATCTGCCTCATGGGGCTGGAAGTGTCCTGAAAACGGGTACTGTGGCTCATGTCTCATCCCTTTTGTAAATCACACCATGATGGGTAAAAGACATGGTTAGTTTTAATGTCTACATGAGATACGTTAAATAGAGCAAAAAGATATGACAGAGAGAACCAAAAATAAAAGAAAGGAAGGAAGAAAAGTCTGATTCTGCCTTGGTCCTCCATGACTTTCTGTGAACTTGGCATCCAGGTGGGATGTTTCTGGCAGAGAGGACTCCATGGCATTGAGGGGATCTCTTACGGACCACACCAATAAATGATCACATTAATTACTAGGGATGACTTACAGGCATCACTCTGAAAATGTCACCCCTCTTCAGCAGCTGACAATTCCTGCTACAGAATCTCCCAAAGATAGCAGAGCCCGGGGATTAGGGACCGATGTGGTCACACTCTGCTGGCACACTCAGCTGTCTTACTGCCGCAGACAGAATGTCGCCTTCTGAGGATCTTTCCAGGACATGTGCAGAGCGGATTTCTTCTAGGGCATTTCTAAATGGTTGGGAGTGGGGTGCCTATGTGCTTGGAGCTGTCCTGTGTGACCCAGTGTGCTTATCCAGAGTGCCCCTTTCACTCTCCAAAGTGTTCCACTTTGGTGAGTTATTTGGACACTGTGTATGTATGAATATGAATAATTACAGGACAACATAAAAGTGATTTCTGGGTTCCCAGAATTGGATTGCACTTTGGATGGAGTAGTTTAATCTCAAGTTGCTTCATGAGAATGGAGAAAGCTTATTCTTCACAACTTACTTTTGCCTCTTCCATGCCACCTACGAGGTCCTGCTGGACCATGACCAGTCCTGCGGCACACACTGAGAGAAAAGATGCATCTGAAGCACGTTTTCAAGATGTAACTCTGTCTGGGTGTCAGCTCTGTCTCCATCTCTGGGGACTCTGGGGACTAGAGTCACCCATGTTGACAAGGACAATTTTGAATGGAGAAGGACAGGGTTGGGAAAAGAATAAAATAGTACTGTGCTCCCAAGTCTGTGGGGTCACCCTGCCGCCATGCTGTGATCCTGTGCCAATGCCTCTGTCTCAGGCCCGGAAGCCACCTGCCATGTAAGGTCACTGTGTTTGGGCTGCACAGGATAGGGAAGGCCCTGCAGGGTCCCTGCTCCACGAAGAGGAGTCCAACCCCACTGCTTTACAGGACTGAGCCCAGACTGAACCACAGCCCTGCTGCCTCTTGGATCCCTTACTTCCCCAAGCAACTTACCTGAAGGGCCGTGTCTAATTTAGTGATTTTACAGCAGTGATTTGCCTTATCTGGAACTAAACTGATTATTTCTTCCATTCTGTGGCACTTGGGAAGAAAAAGAAGAAGAAAATACTACCCAACTGGGGGCTCGGATTCTACCAGTGAAAACACAAAGCTTAAAGGAATTTGGGTTGAGAGACAAAGGGTGTGATGTCACAGAGGACAAGAGAAAAACTCCAGGAGAAACAACTGGAGGGGACACTGCACCCTGGGGAGAAGGAGGGCCAGCAACAGAGCTTATGTGGTAGTGACTGTGACCTGGGGCTCCCCGCAGGGGGCAGACATTGCCAGCACCAGAGACCTCAGGGTGATACGCATGTGCGGCTGGCAAGCCACATCCTGCAGCAAGGTGTCTGGTAGAGGAGGGAAGCGTGCAGATGGGGGTGGCAAACTGACTGGATGTGGGTGATTTCACTTCAAAAGGAGCAAAAACGAAATAATTAAAATTAAAATAATTAAGGCTTCCACAGACACTTAAAAGTGTGCTGTAAACATGCGTGTGCCCATATTCGAGAACAAGGGAGAAAAATCCCTCCCAGAACCTTTCCTTGTGGTGTAATGAAGAGACGAGGAGTAGGTAAATTATGGGGGGATCTTGTTTTCGTATCAGATGGTGGAGCATTACAAATACGAAAAGAAATATTAAGAACATGGAAAAGAGACATACTTAGTGAAACAGAGGGAAAATATGTTTCAGTGATAGAAAAATGTAGTGTTGCCTTTCCAAAACTGGTTAAAGAAGAAGTAAGAATTGCTTTTAGCTTTCCAGACTTTGTGACTGAAACGTCCCCATCCATGACTGTTCTAAACTACGCATGGCGCAAAGTATTCAAAGAGCAGAGCCAGGCTCCTACACGCTGCTCTGGACACAGTCGGGGCTTGTGGGGAGAGGTGGCTTTATTTTAGGGAGCAGCACGAGGCCGCTTAGGCGATGCACAGCAGCGCCACTGCGCAGGCGAGGGGACGTAGTTATGGACAGCGCAGAAGTCTATGGAAATTGATGAGGCACAAAATCCCAGCTTGCAAAAAAAGTACGCGCCACCATTGAGAAGTTGCTTCCATTTTTTAATAATTGACATTTACGTGCACCAGCCAACTTTGACCCTTTGTTCCTGTTGAACTGAACTATTTCTTGTAGCCTCGTGTTTACTGAAGCCTAAAATTAGAAGTGACAGCAATTCGCTGCAACAAAGTGAGCTTTCCACCCCTGCCCGTCCGCCCGCAACCCAGGTCCCATTCATGCCCTAGAAATCGCCCCATCTCTCGGTGGTCATCTGCCAAGAGAAGAAAAATAGGGCAGAGAAGAGAACGTGTGGCCCGGGCCGGGACAGGGGCCGGCCTGCCGCAGTCGCCCCATCCTCACCTTGGCACCGCTGCTCCTCCCTCTTGGCCTCCTCGTTTGCCGCATCCGGTGCGGCCACCGAGAGCTGGACCAGCGCTTGCTCGCACTCTTGCAGGAGCGCCGCGACAGCTTTTTGATTATTCATGATGATTACCCTCCCTCGACGATGAATCGAGGGTCCCCGGGTCTGCGGTGATCAATTACCTAGGAGAAGACATCGATCCTCAATAAAGGAGCCCCTTGCAGGCTGAGCTACCTGGTGAACAAAAGAGTGAGAAAGATGATTAACGGAAGTGTCATCAATTATCTGCAAGACTCAAGCCGGGAGGGATAATAGGGCAAACACATGAAAATACATCACGGCCCGAGGCCGCTGTTAGGGGAGGGGTGGAGTGAGGCAGGCCTGCTGTCCACGGGCAGCCCAGCGCCCGCATCGGGCATCGCTGCAGCAGCAGGGAGGGTCTCGGGCGCCGCGTTACCGCGTTACCCTCAGTGAGGTCCGGGAGCCGCAAGGCGCCGAAGGGAATGAGTCTGCCCGCGTGATTTATGTCTCTCTGCACCCTCCTCGGCGCCTGCGGATGCCAGCGGCCCCACACT
>PVJO010025453.1:0-22713 GCA_004026905.1 Hystrix cristata | reverse complement strand
TCAGTCTCTCAGTACTGAGACAGGTGTGATTCTGGGAAGGGCAATTCGATCTTGGGTGAGGCTGGCGAGGATCAAGCTGGAGAGCTAAGCAGGACATGTTGTACCTTGATGTTTTGTGCTGGGCATTTGATTTAATCTAGTAGAAAATGACAATTAATGAAGGTGTGCAACATGAGGCTCAGGGAGATCAGTTAGGTAGTTTTCACAGTTATGCAGGTGAGAGGTAGTAATAATGTGAAATACAAATATTGTGACAATGAAAAATCTAGGAAGTTAACAGATTTGAGAAATATTGAGAGTTAGAATTGACAGAAGTGAGTGGTTATTTATATACAAAAGATGAGAAAAATGAATGAGCGGGATGGTCTTGTAACTATATTGTAGACATTTATAATTAATTAGTTTATGCTAATGAACTAAAGATGAGTAATAACTTTAGTACCTACCAGTAGGAATGAGGGAAAGATGTATTGGAAATCAGTGTCTCTCCATCCATATTATTTTTTACACTTCTAAATGAAATTTAAAAGTAACATAATATTTAATTTTTTAAAAACTAAAGGATTTGTGCACAATATTTTATTTCTGAATGAGGGCTCAATTCAATTGTCTAACTCTATAGCTACATTTATTTCATTAAAACAAACAAAAGAATCAAAAAAATAGCCTTTCTTCACTTAAAGGGTCTAAAGAGATTGACCCTTGTACTTTTTGCACAACTACTTTTATAGTGGAAAAGTGGTACAACAAGAATTCCACCAGCAGAAAGACATTTTAAATTGATTCCCCTGGTTCAGATCCAGAATTATACAAGTAGTTCTTGTAGGTTGATATAGAATTCAAAGCCACATGCCACGCCTGGGCCAAAGCACAGAGAAACCACCGTGTGATCTTTAGGTAACCCCTTCACTGCAGTTGTTGAGATGGCAAAACCACAGTTAGAAGTAGCAAGATTACTGAGGCTAGATGCCCTGGACAATCTCCTGATTTCCATTAAACTTCATGTGAATAATAAATCTTTGTGTTGTTTGGCTGTGGAGATGAGTGAATTTTTTACCACAGGCAAACTTACCTCATTCTAAGACAGCAGGAAACTGTTGATGGCAAGTCCCAAGAGTGCAGGTGGAAGGCCCTACATTAGTGAGTACATGAAGGAAAGATGATGATTCAGGCCAAATAAATCACATTGAAAGCCACTCCCACCGATTACTAGCAGATATCTAATTTTATCTGGTCTTAAAAGAGGTGAGTGGAAAGAATTAGCTTCAGTACCAGATGATTTCTGTGTGTTGCAACCCTCTCACAATTAGGTATTTTATGACTCAGTTATATTGTTTGCAAGAACAATACTTCAGTACAGAAGCACCTCAGGCAAGATTGATTATAATCCCTACAAGAGGGTGTGGTATATTTATGGTAGGTCTAGTATCACTGTATATTTGACAAATCTCCAAAGTGTGTGAGAGAAACCCTGGAAAATTGTTATTCTGGAGTTAGAAAAACTCTTGGTTCCACCGGAATGATGCTCATTTCAGATGGAGAGAAAGTGTTGCTTAAAAGATGGATTGAAAAAGGGCTGAAGGAAAGGTCCTTTAGTGCAGATGAACAGAAAACTACTCTACAAAAATATTCCCTGTGTAGGCGAAGAAGAAAATTGGCTGGATAAGTTTACATATTTAGGATAACAACAACGCCACAAAATACTAAGCTACTTCTAGAGCATATACCGGTAATGTTAACTTGAAACACACATATTTAAATTCTATATGAATTCACCTAGAATCCTGAATCCTTCATGTTTTCTGTGATTGAATTATTGAAAAAATTTGACCTCTTTGAGTAATTTTATGAAAAATTAATAGTTTAATTCTTATGAGTTTATTAATATTAATGTAATGACTGAGAGTAATACTTGCAAGTGGCTCATTTTATAGTGCTGGTCCCAAATTTGTTATTTATATAAGAAATTATATAATTTTAAAAATATTAAAACCATTTCAAAAATAGTTTTATATAAAGTCTGCATGGTATAAAGTCTTAACAGGATATAAAATACCTCAGGTGTTATCTTATATGTCTATTGAAAACTCTCTGTACTAGGATTCTTTTCTTGAAAATCACATATAATTACAGTCCCAAATGATTAATTTCCACACTGAAAGGAAATTAGAAAGGACTTTAAGACCTGACTTTGATGTAGAGAGATGTACTGCAAACACACGAAATCATTCACAAACCACAATGTGGAAGTCATAACTGGCAGGGGAATATCGTATAACAAATGCCTATTTAATCCTAGGCTAAGTAAGTGTTATGTGTGTGGTATTGTTTTTTGAAGTCCTATTGGGACCATAGTGATCATTCTCAACTGCTGTGCTCTGAGAAAATGGCACAACGTCAACTAGATTGAAATATGAAATGACCCAGCGTGTAAGCATCATCCCCTAGGGTGAACTAAATCATCTAATTTGAGGTCATATCTATGAAGTATCAACCATTTAAAAATACCTACTTTCTGGATCTTTTCAGGAAATACTTAATAATATGGTAAAAGTAAATTGAAAGAAATAATTAAGGAACTGCTTATTATATTTATGTTTTATTAGCAATAATAAAAAATGCAAGCAGTACATAAAGTAATCCTTATTTCATGTAAGTAATAAAGTCAAACACATCTTTCCTACAATTATTTTTGGCCAGCAACTTACAGATCTATTTGAATTTAGGATCTTTGTGGGTTTCACTGTGCCTGTAAAAGTAAAAAGGAACAGTGCTAGGAAGGAGAGAGAATAAGGAAGTTTTAATACTCTAAATAAGTATTTTGCTGTGCCTAGAAATTGAAAATCGATTTAAAAATTCAACTAACCTACCTAAAATGGAAATAATACAGTTCAAATCATGGTCTCCAGGGAATAACCAGATTTATAAAGTCATACATTATTAACAGAAAGTTTTCTGCCCTGTATTAGCTATAGTTTTCTTCAGAAAATGAGGCTGAATATGTTTTGAAAAATAGAAGAAACTCCTCAATCCCTCCCTGCTAAATTTCTAATCCTTATCCATATTTTTAAAGTGCAAATCTTCAACTCACTTGGCAGCAACTGAATATGCAAGGTTTCTGAATAATGTTAGGGAGTAACACTATTTTCCCTGTAAATTCTAGAGAAACAAAGTTAATGATTTTATCCAAATACAACTGGGATTGCCACATGGCAGTTGCTAGCATTTGTTTGCTCTTGGACCATTGCACTTATTTGGCATTCACTATTATAAAAAATATTTAATTGCAGTTAAGGGAAAACACATATCAAACCAGCCTATTTTTGAGGTAATGGTAGTTGCTTCTCTACGTTATGTATTTATTCTCCGTCTGCTGCCTGCATGGGAATGTAAGAACAAGTGTCACGGAGCTCCAGAGCAAAGGTAAACAAATCCTTCAGTTGCTCACAGAGTTGCCAAGTGTGGAGCATCTGCCATCAGGGGACAGAATCACAGGATGTAGTTCAACAGAAATAGAATGTTCAAAGCAGGGTGTGAGCAGCATGGCTGGCCTGGTAAAATAAGAAGAAATCGGATATTTGACCTATGTAATCTGTCACCTCCCTCAGTGACTCTTGCAGTTTGCTGTCTTCCTTTGCTATTATTCCTATAATGGCCTCTGGTAAATCACAGCCGTCCGCTGTAATTTTCCAGTGAGAAGAAGCACTTGCAGCATGGTTCATCTAAATGTATCTATAGTCTGTTCTCAGAAATGGTCATTGGTGCCTCAGCTCAGTGCTGCACACTTTTCAAGGGGCACAGTGACATCTGAACAAGGAGTTCTGAGAGTCACATGATCTCAGTTTCGAGTGGAGCCTCAAATGGGGAGGAGGATCGCTTGCTGCTGTCTGTGCCACTTGTCTCACAATTGGCCCATCACTAGGGCTGTTTTAGACCTCACTTTTATTTCTTCGTGGTGTTGTTTGCAGGGACACTTCAAGGAGCTTCCCAGATTGCTGCGTAGGATGATGGTCATACCGCCTGCTGCTGAGAACTAACTCACAGCTCGGTTTTTCCCTGGGACTGCGGCTGACCTGAAGAGAGCAGCTTGGTCAGGGGTGAGAAGGGGTCACTGTGGGCATTCAGAGGCCCACCGCTTCACTTGAGGACAACGCTGCAGGGTCATCTCAGCTCCAGAGCATTCTGTGGCTGAGGCTCTGTTTCGACTTCATGGCAGTCGACTTTCCCCTCTGCCTGGCTTCCTTTATGCCATTGCACAGTTATTCCTGACAGCACTCTCCAGTAAAGCTGCTGCAAGCGTGCCTTAACATTACAGTCTGTTTTCTGATACAGTTTTCCGCTTAAATATATGAACTGTGGAAGCGGATATTGTGTTTTATCTTTCTCATCTATTACAACTAGATTACCAGTTGTTCTATAGCCATGAATTGCGGTATTTCTAAACCTTTCTCACGTCTCATGAACGGAACTGAACGGCCTGCTCATTTACTCACACTACTGAGTTGCTCAAAACCGGAAAGAGAGACAGGAAATCTTCCCTTTCTTAACTGTGTTACTTTTTAATTTCTCCTAACATGTATCGTAGTTGAGCATACACACAAGTTTCCATCTGAATTGTGTTCTCTGCTAGTTCCTGCAAGTCTAAGGATATTTTTGGGCCTCTTGATGATTCTTTTTATACAGCATGTAGGTTGAATATCTGAACATTATCTGCGGTTCATTCTGCCTCTGCTCTCTGATTTGGAGTGACATAGCAAAGGTGTGGGATATCTGGGTCATATGATGCCACCTTACCATGTGTCCTAACGAACACCACTAATTGATGAAGGCTCCCGATACTTTTATTACATTTTGCAATTGGCAGTAGCCTCTAGTGCGTGGCGTGCTCTAGCCCCTTTGACAGGATCCAGTTCTGGCCTAATCGTGGTTATTCTCTGCTCATCTACCTAAGAAATGAGTTGTCTGCTTTCCTATTGTCCTCAATGTGAGACGGAGACAGTGACTTCCTTCATACTACATGTAGGACATGCCCTGGACTCAGAATTTGCTCCGGCCTGTGATTTTCTAGCTTTGACTCCCACATGTCTCTGGTTGGAGCCAGTGTCCGGGTCTCTGTTCTACTCAGGATGCTGGTGACAAGGACAGGCAGGAGAGTATTGGAAGGGCAGAGACATGCCATATAGTTCATGAGGCATAACCTTTAGGTGCTCTCACCTGTTGCCTTCCAAAGCTCTGAGGGGAATCTTTTTATTTTACTGTAAAATTTTGTAAAATATCAAAATTAAGATACTTTACGTCTATATTATCAAGCCTTCTGTATCTTTCCACTTCTAATTTTCCTCCAAATTACTTCTCCTGTCAGGTGGCATTGGAATGCCATCATGAGATTCACCTAATGGAAAGTTAAATTAGGGTTGCATTTAACTCGAATTCAATGCTATCTGTGTGATTTAAAACCACTTTCATGCATAGCAAAGTAACTGTTAGTTGACCTAGTAATAAACATAGCTTCCAGAAATACTTTCTGATTCATCAGATGGATACAATTTTAAGTGGGATACAAATATTCATCATTTAACGACATACCTATTTAACAAGTGTTTGGATTTATGACTGAGACACGTTGTTCTAAATATGGATGTGGAGTTTGGGGATAGAAAAAAACCTGGTTTGGCTTGGACATGGTTCAAGAATGTCTTCTAAGGATTTGTGTGTTAGAAGCTTGGTCCTCAGATAGGCAATGTTAGTAGCCTAAATTTGGCAACTTTAAAATGTTGGGCCTCAAGGGAAGCCGTGAGTCTTTCAGATTGTGCACTGGGGAGTCACTCTGTGGGTTTCTGTCCCATTATGTGATCTGCCACATTTGTACTCTCACCAGTGCACTGACTCTGCTGTGAATCCTTATCAGAGACTAGCTGATGTTTGCTACTGCCCTTGGACCCGCACAATTGTAGGCAAATACATGTTTTGTCTTTACAAAATTACCCAACCTTAGGTCTGTAATTATAGTAATGGAAAATGGATTAAGGCAAGTCCCAACGCATATCCTGAAACAATCTCATATTTTTGGGTGAGGAGACTATGGTGGAGAGTGATTTTGGCCTTCTCCAGTGTCTAAGACCCGTCTAGGCTGCTGGCCCATGAAGAAGTGTTCAAGGGTCCTGTGGTGCCCTCGAACAGCAGACGGAACACTCACATATTTGAGAAGCTGAGAAAGGAAGAGAAAGTTCCAAAATTATGCTTTGCCTGTTCACCAGTGCGATGAATGTAGAGGTCCAGAGGATCCCTCAGAGGAGAAGGGTGTCCTCTGACAGTGCTCCTCCAGGAAAGAAAGGATGGTTTTAAGAAATAGTGTAAGTTAAATTCTTTTTCCCTCTCTCCCTCCCTCCTTCCTTCCTTTCTCCCTCTCGCTTTCTTTTATTTCTTGCAGTACTGGCTACTGAAGGCAAGGCCCTCATACTGAGCTACATCCTCAGCCCTCTTTTTTATTTTGTATTTTGACACAGAGCTCACAAAGTCACTAAGTTGTCCAGGCTTGAACTTGTGATCCTCTTGCCTCAGCCTCCAGAGTGCTGTGATTTACAGGAGTGTGCAAGTTAAATTCTTAACTTCCAAGAAATGTCAGTCTTGAAGACACTGAGCTTTGGATTATGGACACACTGACATTTCAATCATGAGGGTTACTCTGTGGTACAAAGAGTTCTTGGATATAAAATTATAATCTTATCCTTAAAAAACTATTTAAGCACTCCACATTTATTACACTCCTGTCTCTCTGCCTCCCTGTCTTTCTGTCTCTGTCTCTCTCTGTTTCTCTAACTTTCTGTCTCTCTGTCTCTAATTTTTCTGTCTCTTCCTACACACACATGCACACACACACACACACACACACACACACACACACACACACCGCTGTGGAGTAATAGTTTAATACATTTGTAGTCCAGAGCGGCTAATAACAGAACAGAATTGGAACTAGCAAGAAGACCTCTTCACCTTCCTCCTGGTGTTTTCGCTTTATACCATGTAGTGTCCAGGATTAAGGGAAGACTCCTTGTTTCCTTTGCTTTTAGATGCACGAATAAGAGCAGATGTAGCTTTATACACAAACACATGACCGCTTCCCTGGTGCGACTGAAAGGAGGTCAGTTTCCCTGATGACAAATTCTCCCACAACATCTCACTCCTTTTATATTCAGTCTTACTGTCCTTCTAATAACCTGGTGACACAGACTGGAGGATTTTAAAAAATGGCTAGTTATTGTTTGAATGAATTTACATTTTTTTTAAATAAAGTAAAGAAATAGGAGGGATATCATGACTTCCATTTTCTCTTATAATTTTTTATAATTAAAAATTATTGGAGTTACTATATTATTCTAAAATTGTTTCCTTTTCATTGGCTATTTTATAATTAGAAAGAAGCATTTTAATAGTCCTTTTAATATTTTTTGGAGTCACATAATTGTATCAATTTGATTTTCATTAATATCAGGAATTTCTTATTTATAGCCTTCATAACTCTCATTTGTAGTTTTTAGGTCATAGATTACAAGGAGTTAATACCAGGACAATCTCGTTTTATCCTCTTGTGCAATCTTGTGGAGTGAGGAAGGAGATTATTACCAGCATTTGCAAACCAAGGAAATAAGCCTTGAGAAAGCAAGTTATTTTGCCAAGATAAGCAAGTGGCAAGACCAGTTCTGAAAATTCTGAATTGAAAGTAGTGGTTCTTAAAGTGTTGTGAGTTACTTTACTGACCATTTTGCATTTCTGATGCAAAATAGCTTCTACATAGGATTCTACTACCATGAAATATGAAACACTTATTAATCCTATATTAAATGAGAACTAGATGACCCAAAATCTTGAAAACTAAAGTGAAGGCACTCAGTATCCCAAAGAGTATAGATGGTTAATAAGTATTATGAAAAGTGGTGAAGACCTCTGCAGGGCAGATCCTACTTCCAAAACATAACGTTAAGTGAGTGGAGGGGAGTCTTCCTGATTCGTGATGGGTTGAAAATATTTCTACAAAATAGCTTTCTTCATTTTGTCTATGCCAATAATATCAGAAAGAAGAGGAGCAAGCTCATTCCGGTGGTGTGATAGTGGTTCTTCATTTTTGTTTCACAACCCACAAACTCCAGAAAAGTCATCACCATTGATCATCTGGCCCCTTTCTGTTACCTCTTTCTGTAATCAGCATGCTGAGTCAGTAACGGATGGGAACAGGGTCTTGCTACATGGATATTTTAGATCTTAACATTTTGGATAGATGATTTTACTTATTGCTATTGTTTTGAAATAATTGCCACAGTTTATTATATTTTTATCTTATCACTGGCTATTCTTGCTGTAGGTAGGCTCTAAATCGAAAGCAGAAAGAAATACAGGCCCTGTTATTTGTATTATCTTTAGCAATGCCCAGCTCCTTTGCACTAATTTGTTATTCTCTGGGATTCAAATTCCATGGAACAATTTTTGCTATATTCTAGAAATAAGCACATCTGTATTATTGGAAAATGTGCTCTTGTCGCTCAAGCGTAGGGCCTACAGGTGTTTTGTTTTCCACTACGTGTCATTTGTTTGCCCATTTTTTGACTCTACTATTCATAAAATAGCTACAGAATCTCTAACCCATATTCCAGTGAGAAACACATTTATCAAACAGTGTACTCTCTGTGTTACCATTCTTGTTGTCTTTAGCCTTACATTATCCAGTCAAATTATTGTTTTCCAAAATTATATGAAGCAGTCCTCTCCACCACACAACGTATTCTGTGTGTTTATTGCTTATTTATGATATAGTTTGATTGACTTGTTACAGATTATGTCCCACCATGGTTTCCTTCTGTATCTTGGTTTTCTTTAAAAAAAAATTATATATAGCGAAAATTTCCTCTTTGTGGTGTACTGTTTCATGAATTTGGAACATATATAGAATGATGTATTTGCATAATACCTCTTTTCTACATTTCCTTCCCTCCTAATTCTCAAACCCCTGGCAATTACTGAGCTATTGTCCATCTTCATAGTCTTAGCCTTTCTAGAATACAGTGTAAGTGCAATCATGTACTATATAGCCATATACTTAGCAAAAACATATAAGATTTATCTATGTTCTTTCTTTTTTTATTTTGTATTATTTTTTTAACCAAGAACATATATTGGTACATTGTATACTTAATGATCATATTCAACACAGTTATTTTGTACTTGTACATGACATATCTTGGTTTTCCCCCTTCTTTCCCACCCCTCCCTTCCATTCCCTCACCCTTCCCTATTTGCAGCAGGTTTATTTACATTTTTCCATTTTTTCCCTTTCTCCTTTCTTTTCTTTTTCCCTTCCTTCTTTTCCACCTTCTCCCTATCTATTTCTCCTCTGTTTTGAATGCTATCTTTTTTTTTACATAATATCTATTGTACTTTCTTTGTCCTTATTTACACAATGATTTCTCATATCTGAGAAACAGTTCTATGTGTATTCATAAGTGTCTGATTTATTTCACTAAAGAGTATGTCCTCAAGGTGCATCCACTTATCTACAAATGTCTCTAGTTTATCCTTTTTATGGCAGAGTAGTACTCCATTGCATAGAAAAACCACATCTTCTTTAGCCTTTCATTAGTCGTTGGGCATTTAGGTTGTTTCCAAGACTTAGCTATTATATATTGTGTTGCTGTGAACATGGTTGTGCATATATCATTGTGGTATGATGATTTGGATTCTTCCGGGAAGATGCCAAGCAGAGGAATAGCTAGATCAAATGGAACCTCCAGTTGTAGTTTTCTGAGGAATCTCCACACTGATTTCCACAGTGGTTGGATCAGTCTACATTCCCACCAACAGTGGAGGAGGGTTCCTTTTTCCCCGCAGCCTGGCCAGCATTTGTTATTGGTTTATTTCTTGATAATAGCTCTTCTGTGTTATTTCCTTGAATTACTAGTTTTCTTTTCCTCTCCAATGCTGAATAGTACTCTATTGCATGGATACAATCCATTCATCCTTTAAAGTATATTTAGGGCATTTTCAGTCTGAGACAGTAATGAATGAAGTGACTATAAATGTTCACCTAGAAGTTTTTGTATAACTATAACTCCTCACTTCTCTAGGGTAAACAATAAATTGTAGCATTGTTGGGTCATATTATAGGTCAATATATATCTTTATAAGAATTTTGCAAACTGTTTTCCAAAGTGGCTATAATATTTTTATTACCACCGGCACATATGAGGCTGTTACTTGGCATTCTCACCAGCACTTAGTATTTTCAGGTTTGTTGTTGTTGTTGACATTATAATAGACATGCAGCAGTTGGAGAATTTCATAGATAAAATTTATGTATTTTTTCTGTGATTATATCAGGATAAATTTCTCCTTAATACATGTTTCATCTTTCTGATGGTTAATGGGCTTAGAAAAACTTTCTGTACTTCTCTTTGCCCATTTATGTTTTCTTATGTAACCACCTTGAATGTGTACGATGGGCAAGATATCACATTAAATAGAAGCTACAGGTCTGAGAATTTTGAGTATGCTTTTCTTAAATGAAGTTGATATGAAAAATAAACATGAAAAAAATTTAAAACATTCAATTGAGAAAGGTTACCCAAATACTATAAATGGTTACCATTCCAATCAGTAATTCTATCTTAATATTCTTATTAACTGGAGTCATGTGGGAAAATGAAGAAGGAGAGCAAGTATGCATCTTTTAAATGCCTATCATGCTATGTTTGAAAACTTCACACAGTGTATCAAAAATCTCTTGGGGTGTAAGAGACAATATTCAATAGATAATGGTCCATCTACATATAAAAATAGAAATCTGATTGAGAAGCTGCATCAACCAGTCTGGGAAGCAACCTCTTACCTAGAGTAATCAGTCTAGGAAATTCCATTACTACTTATACCCAGGAGGCAAGACAATAACAAAATCAGCCTCAAATGGCCAGAACTTTATTAATAACTACAGTTTCTCTAACTTTTGCCCCTGCTTCCAAGTTAGGCCCAATGGAAGATAGTCAAATATTGACCTCACAGGTAAATATTGTGCTTTTATTAGCATGCCTGTAGCTTCTCATGCCAACAGTGTCCAATCAGGGCATATTAGAAACTTTCCTTTGCTATCCTCACCATTAGGATTTTCTTCTACTCTGCCTGCCTTTGAGTCATTGCCAAATGCAAATGCTGGTGGTTGACTCCCTTGCTATAGCAAACTCTGAATGAACAGCCTTTGCTTACTCTCATTTAGATGTTCTTTCTTTCTTTCTTTATTATTCCCACATGTACTTTTTAAAAATTTATAGTCCTAGGTCCCACTCAGACTCACTGAATCAGAATTTCTGAAGAGAAGGCCCAGAAATCTGAATTTTAAAAAAGTTCCTTAGCGTTATTCTTCCGCACATCGTCTTTGAAAACTTCAGCATCTAGTGGCACTTTATAGAACTTCATCCTAAATTCTGATGTTTAATATTCTTATAAACAATTGGATGAAGATAGGAATGTCCTTATGAGATTGGTGATTGTCATAAGCCTAGAAATGTTAGCTACTAGCTAATGTAGTAGATGCCAGAGTCAAAATGAATTTTAACACAAAACTCTGGAAATACAGACTCAAATTAATTACAAAGTTCAAGGAGGAATTCATATGATCCTGTGGTTAAGTTTATATGTATAAATGTGTGTGTGCTGTGTGCAGATAGTGATATGTAGAAGCTGGGCAATGACTGGTTAATAGATCTTCAGCTGAAAGTCACTTATAGAAGTGAGTTGACAGTACCAGCTTTCAGAATTTAGTATAATGTGCAGATTTATAACTGCAAAAGTCTAGAAAGAGAGTTCATAGTTTCACTGTATTCTGTGCTCGTTAGACTGTCTAGAATACTGTTCCTGGTTCAGACTTCACATTTTTAAAAAAACCGGAGTGTCTAAGGGACAGTGCTTAAAATAACTCAAGTAATGAAAATATTTAGTCACCCAGTAACTGGATGATAAGTGAGGTTCGAATTTACATGTTATTCACAGTCAATTCTTTTGTTATTGTTTCTATAAAATATTGTGAAATGATTTTATTTAAATGCTGTCCTTAAAGAGAGAATAGGAAGCAATTTTATATAAGCAAACTTCTACTGGGAGATGTGAATACATAAAAAATTTTAGTGTGCCCTTTTAATATAAAAACATTCAGGATTTTATCAGATTGACAGCAGGAGACTAGAGCTGTGCATCTGTTATAGCTCTGACACTCCTCTCTCAACAGCCAAATGATCTTACTATAGAGGTTTTGGGTTTTCAAATTCATCTGCTTCTCCAGGGTTAGAAAAAAATATGCGGTCTGCTATTTGGTTTTTATTTTATTTTACTCTCTCTTTTGTTCATGCATTTATTCATTTTTTGCATTTATCTTCTGTTTGATAAATATAGAGCTCTTCCAATTGTGTGTGCCATACAATAATTAGCAAGCTTGAGCCTTGCACTAAAGATCCAGTCTAATGAGGAAAACAAGACTTTTGAACACACAACCAACACATGATATGGGGGGAGGGCAGAACTCTTTGTACTTATAGTGTCCTTACGTGTCCTCTGTCTCCAGTATAACCCTGTACTGTTTAGTACTGTAGCCTGGACGCTAGTTAAATTAGATTGAGGTGTGTCGTAATCACAAAAAATGTAAATATTCCATTAATATTCTATATTGAAATTATAATATTTCCGATATATTAGGACAAAATAAATATAATACTTCTTTCATTTGTTTCTTTTTATTTCTTAAAGTCTAGTTACTACAAAATTTAAAATTACCAATGTAGTTCTTAATTGATCTGTTTTAGTCCTTCTTCTTTTAAGTCAACATTCATGGTTACAAGGCTGGGCTCTGAGATTAGGTCCATATTTCCTCCCCATTTCTACTGTTGTGGGACTTAAATAGGAGAGAATAATGATAACTGTGAGACTAGTGGACTGGAGATGTAGCTCAGTGTTAGAATACTTGCCTAACATGTGCAAGACTGTGAGTTTGATTCCCAGCACCAAATAACAGCAAAACAAATCAAAACCCCAAATGCAGTAAGGCTAAAAATCACTAATACGTAATATAATGTTTACTAAATTCTAGAACCAACTAAGTGCTTTGGATACATTAGTTCATTTAGTTCTCACAACAATCCAATTAGATGGTTATTGTTTTTGTCTCCTACTTATAGACAAGGAAACCAAATCATAAAGAACTGTGTTCAAGTGGTTTCTTGAATAGAACCCAGTAATTATTGCTGATAGCTCTATTATATTCCCACTCCTGGATGTGAGCAGGATGTGAAGAATAGTGGCTGAGGGCTCACTTCATGACACAGATAGTAGCGGGTAGAACTGCTGTCAGTTCATAGGCTGGATGAAGTAAGTGGGAATAAGATTTTATTGGAGGAGATGGAATATTTAAGAAATGTTGCACTAGTGGTCCTCACCTGGTGGCAAATTCTTCTGGTAGTGGACAATATCTGGAAATGTTTCTGTTGTCACTACTGAGCAGATGCTAGTGGTATCCAGTGGGTAGAGGCTGCAAATGTGGCTACACTTTGTGTGATGCACAGGAAAATTCTCCAAAGAGACAGTTGTTGGTCCAATGTCAATAGTGTTGAAATGGAGAAATGATGATGTGGGACTGGAGGAAAGGAGAGAGAAATAAGTAAGAAAGGAAGGAATGAATAGAAAAAAAAACCAATATAATTCATTTTTAGTACTATTCATGCATTTTTGGCAAGATGATAACAAAGCAGAATGAAATTCGTTTTAATATAGCCACAACAAAACTAAGTACATATTAATTATTCCAGCATAATTCTTGGCAAGTTAGAGTTTGGGTAGTGAGACAAAATCCACCTTAATGACTGTCTTTTATTCTGTGGGGAGTGATGACTCTTGGGTTGTTTATTCCTGCCAACAAGTAGCTAGTGAACCATCACAGTCTGGTTTGTTTGTTTGGTTTGTTTTGTTTTGGTTTTATATGTATGTTTTTAGAAAGTCAGTAGTGTATCATTGACAGCTCCTCTGTCCACCACAGCGTAAAACTCGGATATTCAGGTAATAATTTTGAAGATTTTTTTTTCAATGCAGAATTCTATTATTTCTTATAACCTTGGATGGAATCTGCAAGTAAATTGTGGACTAGAAAGAGATGGGGGTTTGGTTATAAATCATTAATTTATTCCTGTTTAATAGGCTTTTCACGTTAACTTTGAAGGATACAATTTTCTCGGGCTGGAAGGGCCATCTCCCTGAGGACAAATGCCTGAGTGCAAAAATTGTTTTGAAATATTTTCTCAAAGAAATCCAAGGTATGGCTGCTTTGGCTGTGAAGGAGCACTTCAGAGCTTTACAAATGTGGAAGTTTAAAACACTAGAAAAAACTTATTGTTTATAATGGTTGAAGTCATGTACTCTGTAAACTTGGAGTGATGAAACTTTTCATCAGTTGTAATTTATAAATGCAATTTCCAAGTAAACAGATCATTATATTGACTTTTCTTTCTATGTGAAACTCTAATTGAAAATTAAGAATTGTTTTAAAACACAGGGATTTTCTACTGACTATTTTTCAGGTATCACAGAATTCATCTACATAAATGTACAGATTGATAATAAAATTTTAAAAATAGAAACTTCTATCCTGCTTTCTCAGGCTGCCATGCTAATGTCAAGCACTGGTGTTTGATATATTTGAAGGCAGTCGTGAGACAGAGGGCTCGAATGAAGCCCACTGGAGAAGTCAGGCTTTTCCACAGTGGAGAGACTGCTCAGTGGCACTCAGAGCTCAGTAAGTAAACACATTTTGAGTTATTTATACTTCGGCATACTAAACAGTCCTTACAAAAGAATGAGGTTGCTCTGTGTGCACTGACAAAGTAAGATTTTAAAAATGTTAAATTGAAAAACACAAGCTGCAGAGCAACTTGTAAAGATGATTTATTTATGAGAAAAGTGCCCTGAAGATACATATGTAAAAGCACACACACATATGCAAATATATAGACTAGAAATAGCATGGAGGGTTGAGAGCCATGCACAATGGAGAAGAAAGGACTTGTAGTTGCATGTAAGAAGTGTAAGGGGCCTCTAGATTTATTTCTGGACATACGCTTCATGTGAATTTTTTACATAAGTATATAATCATGTAATAGTGGTATTAAATAACTTGAAATAATGTTCTCAATAGCAATGAAAAAGCTCTTTTTAAGTTTTCTTGTGTACATAATCTTTATTTCTAGGTTCAGTTCAGAAGGCGCGTACACACACACACACACACACACACACACACACACTCATACCTCCTCTGTCTTTCCAGGAGGTTTTTGTGGAACTCTTCATTTGCTCCTGGGAACTCTTGGGTGGAAGGCTGTTTGGGATGCATTCTTTAGTCACACTTGGAGGGAAGGAGGTGCTACTTACATTGAGAACTGTATTTAAAAGGAACAGAAATGCATTGTTATTATGAATTATTCAGCATCAGTGAAAGGGGAGAAATCATATTAGAAAGGATTTACAAAGCTGAGAAGCTGGTGCAACTGTAGTCTATTTTGAGGAAAGAAGAGGCAAAATATTGCAATCTTAAGACTTTTTTGTTCTGTCTTCTCTCTATTCCTGTGTCCTGATGTCATCCCCCCTCCTTGTGGGGAGGTAGAATTTGGGCTTCTGCTCTTAGAAGAAGTTGGAACTAAGAAATTTGACTTGTGTTCTGGTGCTCCAAGTTATGACAGGCATGTTTGCTGATTTCTGAAATGGTGATGCTTTGTTTTTTGAAGCTGACAAATAAAAGACCATAGAAAATCATCACAAGACAGGGTGCCTTAGTCCATTTTCTGTTACTATAACATAATGCCTGAGTCTTGGTAATTTGTAAAGGGTACTCATCTATTGGCTCATGGCTCTGGAAGCTGGGAAGTCCAAGAGCATGGCACAGCATTTGCTCAGGATCTGATGAAGGTCTCCTTGCTGCACCATAATACAGCAGACCTGATGTGATAAGAGAAAGCAAGCCTGATGGCTCAAATCTGTCTTCTCTTCTTCTAAAGTCATTAATGTCATTATGGGAGCCCCACTTTCATGACACCATCTAATCCTAATTATCAGACCCCCCTACCTCCAACATACATTTAAGTGTTAAGCTTATAACACACAAATTTTGGGGGGACAACATTCAAATGTGTAGCAAAGTTTCTTCAGACAATTTTTAATTCACCCTAAGGATGGTACTATATTTTTGCTACATGGACAAGTTAATGATATTAGAAATTTGACTTCTTATTTATGTTATAAACTTATATCTTTTAAACTTTGAATAGGTAGCAGTACACAAAACTGTCTGATAGCTTACCCTCCTCCCCTCTGACCCAAGGGAGAAGGACTCTGTGGCTGCTTCCTAAGTCCTCTGTGGTGGTCAGAGAAGCAGTGTTAGTGGAAGAAATAAAATCTTTATTTCTGTTGTAGTTCCTACCAGTTATAATCCAACCTCTCTGCTTCTCAATGTTTTCACTATTAAAGTAGGATTAATAACTCCTTTGTTTACCACACAGGGTATTAAGGAAATAAATGAGATGCATGTGGAAGCATTAATTAGGAAGACTAAAACAGTTTCCAAAGCTAAATTATAACTATAAGTACCAAGATAATAGTAACTCAGGCAGCATCAGGGACACACTAGATCGATGGTGGCAAACCTATGGCATGTGTGCCGCAGCAGGCTGCTGGTATGACTGAAGGCTCCAAAAGGTTTGCCATCACTGCACTAGATCTTCTCTGATCCCAAGATGGAGTTGCCCACACTAACTGTGGCCTCATAACATCTTGCACTTCTCCTTCTTGGTATTGGGCTTGTTTTCTTCACAGGATTTAAGGGCAGAGTTCGTGACTTGCGGGTCCATGTTGTTTACTACTCTATATTCAGAGCTACGTGTGGCGCCTGAACCATGGTAGGCATGAAATGCATGAAATATGTAATGGGGACTGCTTTCTCACAAATTACTATGGTCGTTACCTCTCTATTTCCTTCACACCTTTTTGCCTCCAGCTAAAGTATTGGTGTCTCCCAAGGTTCTAACCTCTCTCAGTGTTATCCTGACTCGACACTCTCTCTTTGCTGATATATTCCCAGAATTGCAAATGGCTTTTTTAGCTGCATCTACAGCTATCTTAGTTTGATTTTTTAGAACCAATGGTTGTAAGAGAGCAAATTTAATACACGACATTTAAGCTCCAATATTCACCCATGACCCAAATATTGGAAGAGTGCCAGATGTCCATCTAGGCCCTGGAGACCCAAAAGATCCAATCAAGGACTGGAAGCCCACAGCATTGTCCTGTGTACTTCCGTGTCTGCAGATGATGGCTGAAGAAATCTTCATTGGAACCAGGATACGATGCTTGCAGCAGAGATGACAACCAGAGCTCCTCCGAAGCAAGAGCAGCCATCCTCGATGACAGCAAGGCCCCGAGCGCCTTCCTCGATGAGAACAGCCGAGCCCCCTCTGGAAAAACCAGCCGCAGCAGAGCTTCTCCTGGGAAACAGCCCACCAACTAGCTAAGGCTCCCACTCTGCCTTATGTTGCATCAGCAACAACCCTCAGGTGAATCTTCTATGCCCAGCATCACACCAACTCAGTCCGGCTTGGCGTTCTGGCTCAAATTGACCACATTAAGTCCACCACAACAGTCTAGCTGGGACCTTCAAGATTCATGGCTAAAATAACCTACTGCATATCTGTTGAACATCACCATTTGGAGTTCTCACAGCTACATCAAACTTAATTCATGCAAAATGAACTTATACACTCACCTCAAAATGCACGCTTTTCTAGTCCTCTCTGGTCCATCAATAGCCTAATTGTCCACTCAAGCTAGAGACTTAGGAAAGGCTTGGGCCCAAGTTATCCCTGGAGACTGAATGAAATAACATATCTGGGAATGGATAGGCCATTTTACTTTTGAGCTTACTTTTGAGCTTGCATCAATCAACATTAGAGAACTAGTAAATAGCTATCTTTTATAGCTACTGTGGGAATTAGATGTATATATATGCTTTTATATGAGGAAATTGAAGGAGTAACTCATCCACTAGTCTGGGTAAAAGGTTTTAGACAGAGGGAGCTGCACAGGCAAAGTGCCTGAGGTGTTAGGTATTACTGCAGGAAGTGGGAAAAGTACCAGGGGAACTTCTAAGAAATTAGTAACGACAATAACAGAGAAGAAAATGGTGAGGATGATGGTAGATATGCCAGAAATATAGCAAGACATGTAGCAGCAGAGCATGGAGACCTCATGGGTTCATATAAAATCTTTGGTTTTATCCTTTAGTGAGGTCAGAAAACATTGGAAGGTTTTGCCTCCTAAAGTCTCATAATCTGACTTAAATTTTCAAAGTGTTACTCAGACTGATATGTTGAAAATAGACCAAATGGTGACAATTGATAAAATAAATAGACCAGCTAGTAGGTTTTTGCCACAATCCAAGTGAGAGTTGATGGGCCTGGGTGGTGGTAGTGTGAATATTGCTAAAAGTAGTCAGATCCAAAATATACTTTGAGGGTAATGAGGCAGCATGTTTAATAATGAATTGGACAAGAATACTAAGAAAAGGAGATGAGTCAAAGATGATAGCAAGATTTTTTTTTTTGTCTAAACAATGGTAAGAATTTACTTAGATGGAGAGAAGTAGTGGAGAGGTACATTTTTTGTGGAGAAAACCATGAGTTTATTTATGACTATCAAAATCTTAGATGACTTTAGTAAAACATCTAAGTGTAGCTGAGAAGATCTATGGATGCATGAATCTGGAATTCAGGAGAAAGGTCCATAACAAGGAGATATATATGGGAAACATGTGTAAATGGTCTTTGAAGTCACATGCTAGACGATATCACCCAAAAACTGAACATAAATAGAAAAAAAGCCCAAAGATTGTGTCTTTGAGGTGGAGACACAGGAGAAGAAGAAATGCCAAGAGCGCAGTGTCTAGGAATTTTTAAGTAGAGAAGGCTAGTATGTTTAAAATGATGTTTATAAATCAAGGTGAGGACTGCCAGTTGGCCATTGATTTTTCCATTAATGATATCATTAAAGAGCTTTCCTTAATTACTTTTCCAAAACAGGTTTAAATTCCTTTTGTGCATTTCTATATTTGGTTTGAAATTATCATATCTGTATTATTTACTCAATCTTAAACTCTTCAAGGTCAGAGACTATATTTTATTTACATAAAAGCCATTGAGTAAATATTTCTTGAAAAATTGCCAATGATCAAAATATAACTCATGGATCTTCAAACTGTTGAGGACTATAAATCTCAATATGACAGTTTTGGAGTCAGAAAATTTAATTTTCTTCACAAAGGAAGTATAGGAGAATGTTTTATTTTCTTTCTTTTTTATTTATTTTACAGATTTTTTAAACTTCCTAGAATTTAGCATAATATGACTTAACTGTGGTAGAAGAAGAAATGAAATTATTACCTTTGTTTCTATTTATATAGCTTGGTTGTAGTGCTTTTCAATCTTCACATCATAGCATGCACAAATCATGATGATGTTTGTACAGCTTATGGAAATACATTCATGGAACTTTATATAGTGCCGAGGGCTCTGACTGCATGTCCTGTGTCCCTTCCAGCAATCTGAAGGGCTAAGAAAGAACCATATTTTGATACTTGTAACCATTTATGAGAAAGTACTTCAGAAACTCTAAAGCAGAGAGCATACTGGATTGAATAGTGTCCCCTCGAATCCATGCCCATTTAGAATCTCAGTATGTGTTACTATGTGGAAATATTTTGCAGACTTAGCTGAAGCTGAGGTCATAGTGGATTAGGGCCTATGTCCTTACAGGAAGAAACACAGAAACACACAGGAAGAACTCTCTGTGTCAGCGGAGGTAGACGTGACAGTGAAGCAACTATAAGCCAAAGCACATGATGAATTGCCAAGCAGCCATCAGAAGCTAGGAAAGAAGCATGGAACACATGCTCCCCCACAGCATTCAGAGGAAATGAAACCCGCTGACACTTTGCTTCCGTTTTCTGGCCCCTGGAACTGCTAGAAAATATTTCAGTTGTTTCAAATCAAACAGTTTTTGCAATTTGTTATAGCAATCCTGTGAAACCAATAGAAATCAAAATACAAAATGATCTAAGATTGTGGATGTTTTATGAAATGCAAGCCCAAGTTCATCAATGCCTGCCTTGCCATGCACCATAGCAGCGACGAGCCCATTGCTTCCTCTGATTACAAATTATAAAACACATTTCATCAGACACATGACAAGATTCACTGCATAAATCCGGTGGTGTAATGAGCATGCTTTAGATCATTGCTTCTCAGCGTGATTCTCCAAAGAGCACCATAGTGGAATCTGGAAAGTTGTTAGATAGACAAATTCTGGAAGTTGCTTTAGAACACTCTCTAGGGACTCCTGGTGTATGCTAAGACTTGAGAACCACCTCCTTAGAAAATGACATCTTTCTTCATGGTACCAGGTCGCTCACGACTGATGTCCTGTCTTTTCAGTTGCCATAAGATTATTTTCCTTGTCCCAGTTAACTCCAGGAAAACCAGCAGGTCAATTTCAGCTTTCCCTTCTCTTTCTTCAAAGATCCTAAATATACAAAGACACTTCAAAGATCACACTTGAGTAGATGAGGACTCTATTAATTCTAATTATCCCCTCAACATGGTATATCCTGAGGATTCCCTGTCTTATCCCTCTTTCATCTTTTCCCAAATCCTAGAAAATTATTGCTCAATAGTAGATTAGTATACCCAGTGGGAACTCGTATGAAAGGATATAGTTGAATCATGCCGTGTCTGCTGTCATGCCTGACAAATCTTTTTCAAGACACAAACTTGTCTGATGCTTGCTCAGTAACGTCAAGTCTATAGCTAGAATTCCTGGGTTCAAATTTTGACTACTACACCCTGAACTCCTACAAATACAAATCTGTGACACTTGGCAAATCACGTAACTACTACATTATGCTTCACATGACTCCTCCAAAAAACTGGGAGAATAATTCACCTACCTCATAAGGTTATTGGAGGGACAAAATGACTAATATATATGAAATACTTAGAGCCCTCTTATGTTAGCTAGATTTTAAATGTTTTGTTTCATCATCATCATCATCATCATCATCATCATCATCATCATCATCTCATTTTTGTGTGAGTTTCCTGAAGAGACGTAAAAGAAATGTCTGCCTCTGAATGGCACATTTGGTCCAAAGAATGACTTGGACAAGTCCAGCTTAACGAGTAAAAGAGTTCATTAGGGTTTACTTACAGAGTAAATGGACAACTTGTGGGCTGCAGCACTGCTGAGGTTACCAGCCTCCCTTGGCTAAGATACTGGTTTTATAGGGCTCTAATTAAAATGATAAAAGCAGGATCAAAAGCAAGAAGGATCTTTGAGGAAAGTTGTGTGTGCCCTGCTCCATCCCCTCCTTTGCGGGAATCCATGGGTTTCTGTAAGCACCATCTAGCTGCAGCGATGAATGAGCTTGTGGAACTGCAGTCAGGCCCACAGCTTCACCAACTGAGGGAGGGTCACCTGGGCACTGGATGGTGTGGTGTGGGGGTTGTCCACAAGATGAAGTTACTTTGGCTGGAGTGAGGAGGACAGTACTCACTACAGCATTTTAAAAATAAAATAACTTGATAGCCCCACACTGATAATCTTTGAATTGTTGTAGTTCGAAATCAAGTGTAAGGGTTCAGCCTTTAATTAAGTTGTTTAATATGATTAGTTCAATATTTCTACATGATTATAAACTCTTTTTGAGCAGGAATCATGTTTTGTTCTTTCTCTATACTACCCATAATAGTGGGAGAATCATTTGAGTTCATTATTTCCTAAGCATTGAGATTTGTAGTGATGCCTGCTTTGCTGGAGAAAAGACAGGTTGGGTCAAAGTAATACTACCTTGAGACCTTGCAATCATACCCGGCTCCTTCTTGTATTTCATGTTCTATGACATCTCTTTTGTAACTAACAATTTCTTGTCCACATTAGCAATGTAGTCTCTGCTAGGCAAGCTCCTTTTGCTATCAGAGGATTTTGGTTTTTCAGTCTTAGGTGTGAATTACTTACTATGAAACGTTTTGGTAGCCACTTATTAAGTCTTTCTACTGAGAGAAATACTGATTGCAACTAGATCTCTTCCTCCGTATACATGTTACACAAACTCATGTAGATGCGAACATTCTGATGGATGCTACTTGTGGGTGTGGGCATCTGTTTCATGCCAGAGGGATCGGAGGACAAAACATGTATGGCATTATTTTTAATTCCAGCTTTTCCCTAGATACAGAGAAAACAATTTGACGTGTACTCATGTGTGTCTGACTTATTTCACTTAAGAATATGTTCTCAAGGGGCATCCTTTTGCCTGTAAATGTCTCAAGTTTATGCTTTTTAATGGCAGAGTAGTATTCTGTTGCATAGAAAAACCACATCTTCTTCAGCCACTCAGTGTTTGCTGGGCATTTGGGTTGTTTCCAAGGGTTAGCTATTACAAATTGTGTTGCTGTAAGTATGATTGTGCATATATTGTTGTGGTACAAGCAAGGCAGGGGGCATCACAATTCCTGACTTGAAATTATACTATAAAGCTACTGTGATAAATACAGCCTGATACTGGCAAAAAGACAGACCCAAAGATCAGTGGAA
>PVJO010025452.1:0-22673 GCA_004026905.1 Hystrix cristata | reverse complement strand
TACCTGATAGATTAACTATGTGCTGATCATTTTAAAGTACTTATCTTTACCAGATGTTTTCTCCCACATTTCTTTCATTATTGATAAGAACAGTTAACGTGTACACACCTGTAATCCCAGCTACTGAGAAGGCTGATGCAGGAAGAGCCAAAATTACAAATCAGCATGGGTAATTTACTGAGTCTCTGTCTAAAAAAAAGTACTGCTGGGGATGTAGACTGGCACTCTATGAATTCTCCCCAGTACTGAAGTGAAAGTTAATATGAGATCTGTCTTTTTAGTGACTTTTTGTGTTGAATACATTATTCTGAACTGTGAATGCAGTGCTGTGCAGTAGATAGGTAAATCTCATTCATCTCACTTAATTGAAACATTCCCATTGCTTAGTCACTGCTCTCCCCTTTCCCTCCAGCTCCTGGCACAAAGCATGCCATTGTTTACCTCTGAATTTGATTATTTTATAAACTTCACATAAATTGAAATATGTAGTATTTATCTTTCTGTAATTGCTTTGTTTCATTCGGTGTAACATTTTCAAGACTGACTCATGTTGTCACTTACTGAAGACTCCTTTCTTTTTAAGGCTGAAATATTCTAAGTAGCCTATTGTGAAATATTCTAAGTAGCCTATTGTGCGCATATATATATATATATATACACATCTATATATGTATGCATATATATATATAGATGTATATATCTCAATTTTCTTTATCTCTCTGTAGATACCAAGACTGGTGCTATGTCTTAGCTACTGAGAACAGTGCTGCAATGAATGAAGGAGTGCTGATGTCTCTACCAGATCCTGATTTCAGTTCATTTGGATAAATATCCAGAAGTGAATTGAACATAACTACTTTACAGTAGTTATATTTTTATTTTTTGAAGAACTCCCCCCAACTATTTCTTATAATAGCTGCACAATTTTGCCCTTCCACACTGTGCAAGTGTTCTAACTTGCAACATTCTTCCAATTTGTGTTTTTGTTTTTGCAGTACTAGGGATTAAATCCAGAGCCTTCCTACTGAGCTATACCCCTAGCCTTCTTTATTTTTTGAAACAAGGTTTCTCCAAATCAATAAATTGTCCAGACTGGGTTGGAGCTTGAGATCCTCCTGCCTTAGCCTCTCAGATATCTGGAATTACAGATTTTAGGTACTTTCTCCTTCCTGGAACAAAATATCTGGCACCCACAATTTAAGGAAGCAAAGGTTTATTTTGGCTCACAATTTGTAATGGTTTCAGCCCATAGTTGGTTGGCTAAGAGGCAGGGTGGCATGACATAGCAGAGGAAGGTTGCTCAGGGTATAGTACACAGGAACTGGAGAGAGATCAAGAGAAGAGAGAGGGAGATATACTTTGCAGGCTACATGCCCAAGGACACATTTCCTCTGATCAAGCTTTGCCTACCAACATCAAATTAAGCTATGAAATCGTCAGTTGACTAATTTACTGATGAGTGTCACGACCCCATGATCCAGTCACCTTCCGAAGCCCAGATTATGAGCTCAAGAGGCTTTGAATGGGAGACCTCTGAGTATAAACCAGAATAAGACCTATGCCACCAAGCCTGGCTAACATTCATATTCTGTTGTTGTCATTTTGGGTAATAGGTTCCTCAAAGTTACAAGGTGATATATCATTGTAATTTTGATTTGAATATCCTTGATGATTCATGGTATTAACCACTTTTTAATATGCCTGTTGATCATGTCTATGCTTTCTTTGGAGACATGTCTTTTCAAGTCCTTACCCCATTTTTAGTTAGATTATTTGTCTTTTGCTATTGAGTTGCAATATATTTTGATATTACTTTCTTATCAAGTTTGTATCAATTGAAAATATTTCCTCCCTTTCTGTAGATTCCTATCCTACTCTGTTGCTTATTTTGCAGTGAAAAAGCTTTTAAATTGCATATAGTCCCACTTGTTTATTTGTTCTTTTGGGGTCATATCCATGAAGTCATTGCCAAGATCAGTGTCATGAAGCTTTTCTCCCTGTTTTCTTACAGGAGTTTTAGTTTCAGGTCTTACATTAAAGTCTTTACTCTATGTTCTGTTGATTTTTCTGGATGACATAAGAGTCCAGTTTCATGCATTTGCAAGTGGATACCAATTTTCCACATACAATTTGTTAAGGACGCTACCCTTTCCCCAGTGTGCATTCCTGGTACCCCTGTCAAAAAATCAATCCATGGTACATGCATGCATTTATTTCTGCTTGCTCTATTTTGGTCTCTTGCTCTATATGTCTATCTTTATGCCATTGATTATAGTTTGATTATTATACTTTTATATATCTATATATTTTACTATATACATGTCAATATATACACATGTATTCAAATATATATATATATAAAATACATGAATATATTTGAAATCAGGTACTTTGACACCTGCAGCTTTGTTCTTTTACAAGATTTATTTGGTTATTGGGATGATCTGTGGTTTCAGTTGAATTGTAGAATCATTTCTTTAAATTTTCATTTAAAAATCCCACTGGGATTTTGACAGAAATCACTTTAAATCACATGGGATGTTATAGACATTTTAATAATTCATGGAGTCATGGAGGGCTGGGGATTTAGCTCAGTGATTAGAGTGCTTGCCTTGCAAGCACAAGGGCCTGAGTTCGATCCCCGGCACCACAAAAAAAAAAAAAAAAAATTCATGGAGGCAGACCCTATATTCATTTGTTTGTCTCTTTTTAAACTTTTTTCATCAATGTTTGTAATTTTTTGTATAGAAGTCTTTAGCCTCTGTAGCTAATTTATTCCTAAGTATGTTATTATTTTTTATTATACTGTGAGTGGAAGTTTTCCTAATACATTTTCAGATAAATGCTATTATTATATAGAAATGCAGCTGATTTTTATGGGTTTTTTGTTTGTTTGCTTTTTGTGTTTTTGTTTTGTTTTGTTTATTTTTTTGAGGACTCGAACTCAACGGTAATCATCCTATCTGAGCCTACCAAGTGCTGGGATTAGGCCTGAGCCACCACGCCCAGCTATTGTCTGTTGATTTTTGTATCCTGCAACTCTACCGAATTATTCTAATTTATTTAAATAGATTATTTGGGAATTTCTACATATAAGATTATATCGTCTACATATAGGGAAAACTTTACTTCTAGTTTAGATGTTTTTGGTTTATTTTCTTATTAATTGTTCTGGCTTCTATGATGGAAGTAGCAAGAGTGGGCTTCCTGGTCTTGCTATTCATCTTTGGGGAAAACTGCCTGTTTTTCACTCTAGAGTGTGATGTGAACCGTGGAAATACAGCCGGCTTTCATTTTATTGAATTGTTTTTCTTCTAGTCCTAGTTTTTTTGAGTTAAGCATGAATGGTGTTTTTTTCAAATGCTTTCAGGTAAATGTTCTGTTATTTTTACCAGAATTTAAAAATAAAATACATAAATACGAGTTGTGAGGGTGTAGCTTAGTGCTGAGGCATTTGCATTTGCTCAGCGTGTGTGAGTCCCTGGTCTTGATCCTCGGCATCTCTCTCTCTCTCTCTCACACACACACACACACACACACACACACACACACACAGAGCATTGTGGCATATGACCATACCAACTGATGTACATTGTGGCATATGACCATACCAACTGATGTATCAACAATTTAAAAAATTTTTTACAATATAAATAAAAATACAAATATACTGAAATGCACCAGAAGAAATGTTTTAAAAGTATAAATAAATTAAAGAACAAAATAAAAGATAGATAATGGGCAATAGGAAGATAGATCTTTTGCAAATGGGAAAGGGACTAAGAAATGGAGGAAGGGGGACAAAGTGGAAAGGGAGGTAAAAAGAATTAAGGTGTGTTGTGTATATGTACTAACGGCCCACAATAAATGTAAACATATGTACCACAAATGTGTACTAAGATTAAAAATTTTAAAAGTATTGACTACAGCTAAGAAACCATTTAAAGAATGAGCATATATGCAACAAATAATCATTTTGCTTAAATTATTTTTAATATTCAGATAATGTAAATGAAGATATTTGTCATGCATAAATATTTCACATATCTCTAGAAAGTATTTTAGCTTTAAATAGTTTTTGTAGAGATGCGTATTGTACTTTAGGGCATACGCCAACATAATATCAATTTGGTTACTAAATACATATTTTGAATTACATAATTTTAATTGCTTTTAGCTCCTCATTTTATGCTTACAAATTTTTTCAGTTTGAATGAAAAGACACCAGGACTTAGTATCAATTGTATTATTTTAAAGCTATGTATACACAGTCTTTCCCTTTATACCATGTTTCCTTGAGGAGGCAGCATGCTAGTCTACTGTTTCTCCAGAATTTGGCATGGTAGCTGGTACTTGGTACTTAATAAGTGTTAAAGATGACTCTGATGGGGTGGGAAAAGCTTCTAGTAATGTGAAACCCAAAGCATAGTAATACTAAATATTGTCAGTGAGAAATAATGTGAAACAATTTTAATGTGAGTTTTTATTAATTCTTATGATCCTCAAATACAATTCCGTTTCACATTTAACTTTTACATAATCTTCTGTAATCTTTGGATATAAAGTCAGTTTCCCATATAGATAAATAGCAGTTTTCAACTTTTGGACTTCACAAAACTTGCATCATTGATCGTAACCCTACTTTTGCCACAGTATTAGAGCATTAAAATCAATAAGGCAGGGAAATGTTGTAGCCTATAGAATCCATATTACCTAGTTCCACAATTATTTGGTAAAATAAATACATGTGTTTGCCTTTTGCAAAGAGATTTATATATACTGGGAAAGACACCACAACAGCAGTACTTCAGAGGAATCTTTTTCCATACAGGAGTTGAGCAGTTTTGTTTCCCTCCTTAGTTACTGGAAATCTCCCTCTCATGCTGCCATCCACCTTAACCTGACTTGCTATATCATTACTGTATCCTCAGTAGCATAATGTATTTCTAAAGATAACCACATATCTGAGTACCTGGCAGGGTACATGCCTAATAATGATGTTGAACATTCTTTATAAAATTCATGTATCACGTAAAAAGTAAGGATGCAAGCAAGGGCAAAATTCTCCCAAGTAAAACCCACCACGGCATTACCATCTGCATTTCAAATATTTCCTGATTGATTTGACTCTAGATGGAACTTTTCTTCCAGGTTAAATATTCCCATTATCCAGTTTGATCTCCTTATACATAGTAAAGTGGAGAACAGTGTGACATATTTAAGTCAATACAAAAATATAAGGCAATCAAACTGGAAAAGAAATGTAAGGGCTTGTGAATTGCAAATTTGGATTATGACCTTGTTGAACTCTCCAGACAAATTGCAAAAATATATAAAACTACTTCTTAGACAAACTACCCAGGGAATATTAAAATGAACAGGTCTTTAAAGATTCATTTCAGAATTGATATTTCATAGACTTACACATATAATTACTGGAATAGAACTTTAAGAATTTATCTGATTGTAAATCAGGCAAGTAAAATATTACTATGCTGGTTCCAGATAAGACAGCAAAAATTCAGAGAGTTAATACAACCTGATCAATATCCTGTCTTAAAACAGTAGAGATTGAAGTCTAAGTCTTCTACGTCTAAAACACTGTTCAGCTGCAGAAAATCCAAAAATTTTCTTTCTGAAAAGTCTTCATATAAACAAGTTTATATCCCAAAAGTCACCTTTCTAAACAGAAAGGATCATGAGAGCTTTTGAGTGATGTTAGTCTGTTTATTATACTAAGCACTGCGGTAAGGAAACTGCAGTGTTCGCCTGGTGCAGGGGCGCATGCCTATGATTTCAGCATTCTGGGAGGCTGAGGCAGAAGGACTGCAAGTTCACATTCCACCTGCGCAACTTAATGAGACTTTGTTTCCAAAAAGAAATAGTAATAAAAAAGCTTCAGGATATACTTCGGTGCCCTTGAGTTTAATATTTTAGTTCAAATGTAGAAATATACTAGTTAGGATCATGAAATCTGTATTAAGTGAAATGAATATTTCTAATGAAATTCCACTCTCAATTACATGGAAAAAAAACATGAGAAGTCAGACGTTTATTTACAGCATGGAAGAGTTGTAACAACAATGTGAACTTGTTTGTGTGTTAGTATTTCTTCTGAAAACATTCCCAGTTACCCAGAATAGACTAAAACAAATTAAAATCCAGTATAAATTTTTTGTATACTTGTATTAAACTTTCCCAGTTTAAAAAAATACTATGATTTAAAACAAAACTTTGCTAAACACTGAAATGATTAATTACATTGTTTTTATTCTTTCATTCATTCTACAAATACTTATTTGATCAACTATTTTTAACTATTGTAGAAGATTTTCATTAAATTCTTTTGTAAATAAGGAAGGAGGAGGGGGTGAAGGGAGGGGAGGGGATTGGGAAAAAATGAAGCAGCTAGATATATCATGTACAGGTACAAATCCCTTATGATGAATGCTATCACTATGTACGTCTAAAATGTACCACAATAATAAAATTTAAAAAATAAGTAAATAAATAAATTCTTACTTCCAAGGGCCATTTATTTCTTCCTAGGCTGTAACAAAGCTTGATTTGATAAGGTCTCATGTACTTAACAAATGCAATTCACTTGTTCAGTGGATTTAGTGCACCGATAAAGATGGGATATTGTAGAAACAATTTCTTATGTAATATGTAAGTTTTCTTTTGCAAATAGAGCATAAATTATTTTGTAATCCATGCAAAGAGATGCATTTATATATAATTAGCGAAGAGTGGCATTTCATGAAAAATTGTTTCTATGGTGTATAATAGAAGGCATGAAAACACATTAGTTTGCATGTCTTTTCACATTCTGGATAATGAGAATTATAAGTAAAAAATTACAATGGAAAGAAGTTATTTTATGGGAATTGAATACAGAGCTTTGAGCAAACTAAGGCAAGTGATTTATCATTGAGCTGTATTCTCAGCCCAAAGTTATTTAGTTTTAATGGAATTAAAACAGTTCCTTTAGAAAGTAAAATTCTGTCATAATTACTTATTTCTAATGTATTGTAATAACCACATAGTAAATCTCATTTTGTTATAAATAATTGCTACCACAACAGGTAAAATCATCATTGTTAAGACATAAAGTAAAGATTGAATTTTCATTTTTGACAATGTTAAATGTGTTTAAGTCAATGGTTTTATTTGTATTGTGAATTTACTTTTAACAAAATTATCTTTAATTATTATAATAATTTAGAAGTAAATTAGCAATGGCATCAATAGAATAGGTTACAAAGGTGAAATTTTAAATTTTCTCTAGTTTTTACTATGCAAATCTTAAAATTAAAATATCTTATAATTTGGCAAATATTCTGAACATGTTATGGAATCTGTTAGCTATGTATGAGAAGAAGCAAAATAGTTGAATAGAATGCTCAATAGTTCAGGAAGGAAATTAAGACACAATTGGGAAGCATCAGACTAAAAATGGCATTTACAGTCATGGGATTGGATGAAGTTATCAGAATTTGTGAAAAGAAGGAAGAACATTCAGGACTAAATCTCAAGGTGCACCAGCTTTCAATCATGAGATTTACAAGGCAGCAACAGCAAAAAATAACAAATAGTAGCAAGTAAGGCAGAAAGAAAATAGGCTGATAAATTGGAAGTCTGGGAAAGAAAGAGCTTGAAGATGGAAGGTGTAGTCAGCTATGACCGATGTTGTTGGAAGGTTTCCGAAAGAAGATGCGGAAGTTACCGTTGCATTCCATGGGCTGGATTTCAAAAGAGCAGCTTCATAGCATAGATAAAAGGTGATGATAAGAATAGAGAGCATCGTGTAGGAATCGCTCTCGGGAGAGATGTTTAATAGATTTCCAAGTAAAGAAAGCAGAGACATGGGAAAATAGTTGTATGTGTGTGTGATGGTGTTTGTTTAATAAAGATGAAAAATATGAGCCACATTTGAAGGCTATTGAGAAAGATCCAATACAGAACTAGAAACTGGGGATTCAGAACATGTAAAATATAAGATATGTGTAGGAATAAAGTCTGGATGAGATAGAGAGGATGTCATACCAACAACACAAGTCCTAGGGTTGGCTTCACATAGGGAAGGCCGGCTTTGAAAAGCGAGGGTATGGGTGCAAGTACCAGAGGGCGCATAGATGTGTTGGACAAGGGTGTGCCTGTCTCCTGGCTCCACTCTCACAATGAATTATAAGGAGGAAATGAAGGAAAAGAAGGGATGAGAGGAAGTCAAAGACAAAGAAACAATGAGAGTGGAAATGCACTCAGTATTATAATTACTTAAATACCCACTTGGAATCCTATGGACGAATTTTATTTCTATTATTTCTAATAAGAACTAAAGCAACCTGTTTTTTGTTTTGTTTTGTTTTGTTTTTCCTTCCCTGCTGTGGTAAAACTACCAGATGCAAAAATTTTTCTGTGTTTAGTAAAGAGAGCCAAATAGCTTAGTATTACTGGGCTTTCCATTTCAAATGAAGTCTAATTTTCATCAATAAACAGCTGTCAAAGTCCCATGAGTAGAGTATGGCTTTGTGTTGTTTTTTCTGGTAATGGGACAGATTTGTGCTGAGTCAATACATTGTAGTAGTTAAATTAAAAGCTGTGTTGTTGAGTTCAAATCCCAGTTCCATGATGATCAAGTAATTAACATCTCTGGAACTTATTTTACTTTTTTATAAATGGGACTGGCAGTGTTACTTTATGAAGATTCTGTACATTCGTCAGTGATGGCAAACCTTTCAGAGCTTTATTGATAACAAACAGCCCCCTGCGGCACATGCACCATAGGTTCTCCACCAGTGACTGAAATGTATAAATTTAGCCACCTGGCCAACAGTCATGCTCACTCTAAACTCTCAACAAAGACAGCAATCACTTTTATGTTGTTATTTTATTGTCTCTATTCTAAATTTATTGCCTTTCGTGATGAACAACTGTTGTTTCTTTTTTCTTAGATGCATAAACTTTTTTCAGTGTGATACAATATATACCAACAGAACCTTGTAGATTAGACTACTTTCAATATCTAGGCAAACGTTCTAAGTAAGACATTAATACATTTGAAGCATCATAGATGTGTAGGTTTTAAGACTACACAAGCAGAACAATAGTTTTGTAGATAGCTGTTCCTCTTAAAGCTTGACACTTAGAGTTAACAACATGCTTTTGAAATTCCTGTTTAAGAAATGCCCATTTATACCATAGTCAACACTTTAACCGTATTTTAAGAAATGCCCATTTATACCATAGTCAACACTTTAACCATATTTTATTACTTCTATTTAAGAAATACCCCTTGGATATGGTCTCATCTCTGTATTCCCACTTTAACTGTCCCTAAACACATTTGTGGTATTGGGAAAGATTTTTAGTCTTTTTAAGCCTCAATCTTCTCATTGGAAAAATACGTATAATAGTACCCAAACTTCTGTGAATTAAATGAGACATAGAGCATGGTATCTTTTTTTTTTTTTTTTAATTTGTAGGAGTCAGATTTTTTCTTTAAATTTTATTTTAATGGTACATTTTAGATGTACATAGTGATAACATTCATCACAAGGTATTTGTACCTGTATGTTACATATATTGTTGCTTCTTTTTTTCCCATTCCCCTCCCCTCACCCCCTCCTCCCTACCTATTTACGTGGTATCTTAAATGTAGACAATACTCAATAAATAGTATTTATTGAAGATATTAACTATTCAGAAACAGCCAGTGTAATACATCTGTGGTCAGTATACTATTTTTATATATGCTTTTTATTTTCATGTTTAAAATAATTGATAAAATACTTAATTTCAGGAAGAATATCCCTCACTCAATATAGATATCCTATATATTATAAGAGACTAAAGTAGTATAAAGAGGATCAAATTTTTACTTGAAAATTTATATAATAGAAAAAAGAAAATGTAAATAAACATTATATATGTTGAAAATTATATGCTCCAAAAAAGTAAAAAATCAAACTAAAAATGTACAATCTCTTCAAATTATGTAGCCAATAGTTATTACAGCATTATATAATTTTTAAATTGCATTTATTACCTGACATTCTCTCACTCCTAATGCCCAAGGAGATACAGCATAGCTACTTAAATGGTTATTTTCCTTACTGGCTATAATTTCAGTTAAATACAGCAAAGAATGATCAGTGCTAAAATTATTATAATTTTGTCCACCCACAAGCACAGAGTATAAAAAGTGTGTATACAACCTTTAAATAATTGAAGAAAATAAGCCAGTAACATTCACCCCAACTAATCATTTCTGTGTGTTTTTAACTAATTGCTTTTAAAATTCAAGTAAATTCCAAAGGGGAAAAAAATTATTTGCTCTTCATTAAGCCCCAGTTTTATCTGTTGTGCTTCAAAATCTCAATCCTAGTTGATTTGTTAATTGAGAGAAAAAGGAACAGTAGTGAAAAAGGAACAGTACCATTTTCTTTCATGTCAACTACGCAAAGATAAATGCATATTCTCAGGTACTATGTATTAACTTTTATTTGAAAGCCTTAATTTAGCTAATTGGTCTTGCTTTAACTTTTTAAATATTTATTATTGTTTCCACTTTTTAGTTTTTATTTGTATTAGTACATGTTTGCAGTACGTAATAATTACATTCATTGTGGAGAGTTGGTGGATGTACAGAACACATCTCAATTCATTTTATGCCCCTTTCTCTTCCTCTCCCCTCCATCCACTTTTTGGTCACCTTCTCTTTTGCCAAACATGCATTGCCTTGTTTCCTATTATCTATCTTCTATTTTACTCTTTGATTTATTTATACTTCAGTTTTCTCATATAAGAGAATTTATGCGATATTTAAGCTCGTGTGGCTGATTTATTCACTTAACATTAGAGCTGGGTGTGGTGGCCTCTGCCTGCAGTCCCAGCATTCTGGGAGACTGAGGCAACGGGATCAAATGTTCAAGCCCAACCTGAGCAGATTAGTGATTTAGTGAGACCCTGTCTCAAAAAAAAAAAAAAAAGCTGGAGATGCAGTTCCGTGTGAAGTGCCAGTGTTCAATCTTCTGTACTGGGGGAAGATTAAGCCCAGAAAAATCTAACAATAGAACAAAATTACATTTCCCATCCCATAACCATACTTGGCTAAGACATAGTGATACCACAAACATTTCTATGTTTTCTTAACATTGTTATAAATACATCTTTTTTTGAGAATTTTCATTAGAAGTTTAACAGTTTTTCTGAATGTAGTCCAGCACACATGAAACCTCAAAAAAAAAAAAAAACCCTGAAGTTTTTCTCAGAAACTTTTATGTTACTCCTATTTTTCATTTTGAAATCTATAACACAATCTCATTTTTGTCATTTCTTTCCACTAAAAACTTCCTAAATGTAAATCTTATAAACAGAACATATTTCTCAAATTACATATTGCAAATCCAGTCCAAGGTCGGTTTGGGTTTTGGTAGAAATCATCGAGAGCAAATCAAGAAAAACTTAATGGAATAAACACTTTATAAAAATTCCCCACCCACAATAGAAAATTATTGTTGCTCAGGCTCTGTTATTTATGATGCTGTTTTAGTGCTCTGCTTGAGAATAAGAATGAGTATTACAGAACAAATCCACATGAAAATTAAAACCAAGCCCCTACCCCACCTCCACTGGTACTCTCTAATGTGGGTTCTATTGTTACTCTGAAAACACAGAGCAAGTTCCAAAGTCACTGACATGAAGATAGAGTGAATACTTCGAAGATAGATTTGCAATTACGCCAATTGTAGTTTTTGTATTTATGGATATATTTTCTGTCTCCCAACAATGTCTTGCTGGGGTTTACTAGTTAATGTTATTTTATAAAAAGAAAGGGAAAATCAGCTTCTGGGAGAGTAACATGTAGGAGAGGCCAATGATATCTAACAGTCAATGATTTGGATTTAGAAAATAGACTCGAGTTATTTTATTGTGTATTTCTCATTTTTAAATTGTGTTTTGCTTTATTTTATTTTTTGAGGTAAAGTCTTGCTACCTAGCCCAGACTGCCCTTGAAATTACTGTGTAGCACAGGTCGGCCTTTAATTTGAAGTGATGTTCCTGCCTCAGACTCCCGTACAGTGGGGATTACAGCACGGCACCACCACACCTGCCTCTTTTTTGTTTCTTAACAGTTAATCTCCTCTTGTTTGTCATACAGCCAAAGTCTGAACATTACAGTACTGCATAAAGACTCCCTGATCTCTGTACTGTATATGGGTATATGATAGATGAGGTGTAACAAGCTTATTGGATAGATCATTTGACTGTTTACTATTTTGATTAATGAGTGTTTTTGATAAATCCACCTATCTACCTACCTCATATGTAAGTGCCTCCCTATCTACCTACCAGAGAAATGTACAGTAGAACCTGTAGATTATTACCAGTGATATCCATAAATATTGAAATCTGTTCCGTTCTCTTTGTGTCTGCTCAGTTTTTTTTGTATTCCAGCACCCAGTGTAATGCCTATCATATGCTGTCTTAGTGAATATTCCTTATGTGTTTGTACTTCAGCAATTCAAATTGTTACTTCAATATGTAAAATACTGAAATAAACTGTACAAGTGCTAGTTTTTTATGACTATAGATTAATAATAGCTTAAATGGACATTTTAGTAGCATCCTTGCCCTGACGCCTAGTTGGCCACATGCTTTAGGGTAGATTCACATCCTGGTCATTTAAAACAATATTTTGTTTTATTAATTTGAATAATTGGAGTTAATTCAATTAGTAAATGTGTCAGCAAAAGAATTGCTATTTTCTTATGATCTCATACTACTCTGCTCTTTTCTAATGAATTCTAGGCTTTTTATTTTTAGATAATTATTGATTCATATACAGTTTTAACTAACAAAAGAGCCAGATCCAATATCCTCTTCACCCAGTTTTTCTAGTGATAATATCTTGAATATCTATAGTACAAAATCACAACCAGAAAATTGAAATTGATGTAATTTGATGTGCACCAGTTTTACATGTACAGTTTTACACGATGTATTTAGAGTACACCCATTTTACACGTACACGTGGGCTCATGTGTGGGTATTTAGTTCTATGAAGATTTCTGTGACTCTCACTACAATAAAAAGTTTCATTTCAAGGAGCCCCTGTGCTATTCCTTTCTCACCAGTCACTTCCTTCCATCTCCCCGTGCACTGAGCCCCTCTCAACCCTGATTTATTTTCCATGTTTATAATTTTGTCACATCAAGGATGTTTCATAAAAGAATCAACAACAAATACTTCTTGATACCATATTTTTTCACACAGTACAAGTCCCCTGACATCCACCCAAGCTGTGCGTAAGAACCATTCCTTGCTGTTGTCAAGTAACATGGCATGGTGTATACTTACTACAGTTTAACCATTTCCTCTGGAATGAATACCCAAGGGTGTAGTTTCTGGGTTGTATAATAAATGTATGTTTTATATGCCCAGCAACTGTCAAAATCCTTTCCTGAATGACTCTACCCTTTTGCCTTCCACCAACAATGTATGAATGATGTAGTTTTCTCCAAAATCTGGCCAATATTTAGTGTTGTCGTAAAAACATATCTATCTACTTTTAAAGACTACTGTAGCAAATTTGATAGGTATGTAGTAATATGTCATTGTATTTTAACTTTTCATTTGCCTAACAGTCAATGATGTTGAACGTCTTTCATGTGTCATCTGATATCATTTTTTTGGGGGGAGGGGATATCTTTTGCCCATGTTGTAATTGGTTTAATTATTTTTTTCTTTTTTCTCTTTATGTTGATTTTTGAGATTTTTAAAAAATGTACTATAAGTACAAGTCTTTGGGGGACATATTGCATACAAATATTTCTTCCTAGTATGCAGCTTTCTGTACAACTTCTTCACAGTGTCTTGCACAGAACAAGTAATAATTTTAAGCAAATCTAATATTTAGTGACTAAAATGCTATTCTATTTCTTGAAACAAGTTAGTGCATTAATTATTTAACAAGTAAAAAGTATTTATTGTGCAGGCATGTAAAATTTAACCCAAACATTTTTAAACTTAGCTTTCTAAAAGCACACAGATATGTGGAAATTTCCAGACATTATCCTCTAGAATTTAGAATTTTTAAATTCATTTTCATAGTATCAAAAGTGAAGTTCTGTTTCTGTTGTTCAATAGGTTCAGTTGCCACTGCGTGCCGTGACCCAGGGGTCCCCATGAATGGGACTAGAAATGGCGATGGGAGAGAACCTGGGGACACTGTTGTTTTTCAGTGCGACCCCGGATATGAGCTTCAAGGACAAGAAAGAATAACCTGCATTCAGGTAGAAAATCGCTACTTCTGGCAGCCCAGCCCTCCAGTCTGTATAGGTATGACTAAAGAATAATTAAAGTCTATCTATATAAACATAAAAGTGGTTAAAACTTGTATCGATATTATCGAGAACTCTATTCCAGGATAGATTCTATATGGAGTCTGTTTGTGAAGATCCCAAAAGTGTACAAAGTTACAAGAATCATGAGTTTTTCTATGAAAAAAAGGTCCTATAATTTCATTACAGTCTTAATGGTTCTAAGATCCTAAAAGAATTATGAAGCAAAGCTCTTGAAGAATCCTGATCACACCTTACTACCTAAATATAGTTTTTCATAGATTTAAAATTTTACAGTAGATTCAGACTGTGTATTTAAAATGACCCATTTTGGATCTTGCCATTATAATGGTTATTTCTTCTAAAGAAGAAAATGTACTTAGTGTTATTTATTTATTTAGAAACTGTGGTAGAGTTTCAAATCTTTGGTTTCCAATTCAGTTCACAAAAAAAAAAATCATACAATTCAGATACAAATTATTTCAGCGCTAGTTCTGAGAAAGAAAAAAATATACCACTTTTGGGATAAAAGCGGTGAGAAAATCTGCTTTATAATCATATTAATTTACTCATAAACCTTTGCATTCAGGTGTTTTAGTGGAGGTTTCACCTTAAAGTTAGAATATATTTTGACCAAATTATGGTTTCTCTGCTGAATTTTTTATTTACATATTTTCTCTTTTATTATGTTGCAAGCAATTTCAGACAAGATTCCATATTTCATTGCATTTCTTACAGTATTCAATTACTTTACATTTACCACAACTGTACTCAGAGAATTGGAGAAAATAACCTAAGAAACTTTTACAAAGAAAAAGCGACTAGAAACAAATTGTGTTTCAAAGTTTTCATGTTTATCTACGATTCAATTAACCTAAAAAATTCAAATCAAGCTCTACTTTCTAATTAATTGGAACTTGACTGCATTTCTCATAAGGAGAATCTTGTGCTTGCTTTGGCAGCACATATATCATAAGGAGAATCTTGGTGTAAAGAGGAACGATAGACAATCACAGAACTGCTACAGATATTATTGCTTTATTTTGAGTCTTATACTTGAATATTGCTTATTCGGATTATTGGAAGGGCGATATTGTGTCTAATATTTTTTATATAGAATCCTCAAATACGGAACAGCTTTGTACTGAAATTAGAGAAAACACTAAAATCTAAAATGCAAAAGATAGCAGGGTCCTGAGATCAGCAGTTATAAAATTCCATTTATAGACAACAATACACTTCAGTTACAAAGGCCTAATGCTGGGGGGAAAAAATAGCTGAGCGCTCAATCTTACTTAAATGGAGCAGGTTGTGGACTGTTTCTGTGTGGATTACGGTACTCTGTATTATTTTTTGGTAGGGAAAGATAGCTTGAAGAGAAGACAGGTATTAAAGCTTCTCTAGTGAGGAAAATAACCTTAAAAAAAAGTGTGAAATATTGCTAAGGCTGCAGAAAGCTTGACCTCTGAAACCGATAAGAAAGAACTCCATGACTGGAAATACTATGCCAAGGATTAAACCCTCAGCTTTTTAGAAACTCCGTAAGTCTATGTCTCAGACCCTAGAGCATGAAGCATTTTACTTGCATGTACAAGTAGTCAGCCTGATAGCCAGGACCAAACAGAAGCACATCATCTTTAGAGAGTTAATAGGATTCATTCCAACTAAATTGACAGTGTGAAGATTACCTTGACCTCGCTGGAGGAAAAGTAGCAGCACTCCATGTGAAGGTAAATAACAAAGACATTAGTGTGGGTGAGCAGCCAAGAAATATAGTAGACACAAACGAAACTGAATTGGAGAAAAATTAAGATGATTGTAAAACAATCATCAACAATTTGTCAACAATTGCTGCTTATATACCTGCTTCACAAGAAACTACACTCACAACAACTCATTCATGCTAAAATTCCATTAAAACTAGCTGAAAATTAAATCCGTGGATTTTTTTTTTTTACTTTTATTTTAGATGCCTGATGATTTGATGCATAAAAATAAAAATATATCTCTAAATGCTAGTCAAAGTTGAGTATATTTACTCACTGGTTGTTTAGGATTTATGAATGTAGAATAACATTTCTGCCTGTCTTATTGGATTTTGTAGATATATTTGGAAAATCTTCATAAATAATTTAAATAATAAAGTAAAAAGAATTTTAAGGAATCTTATACCCAAATAAAAATGCAAGCTTGTACAATGTCTAATAAGTCACTAAAAGTGCCTGTAATGAATTTTCCTATATTTTGAATGATAAAGGTTAAGGATGTATTTGTATATGTATATGTATATCTATATAAAATTTATAACATGGCTGGGGATTTAACTCAGTGGTTAGAGTGCTTGTCTTGCAAGTGCAAGGCCCTGAGTTCGATCCCCAGCACCAACAAAAAAATAAATAAATAAATAAATAAATAATAAATAAATAAAATAAAATCTATAACAATAAAAATATCAGTGTTGCTGGTAGAAAATAAGGAAAATTGAAATAAAATTGTTCTCAATTATCCCCCAAATTACACATAAGTTCATCAGTTTAACACCTGAAAAAAGTATGTAAAATATTCTGCCATCATTCCACTCTTTTGTATGTAATATGTACATATGTATATGTGTTATTATTCCTATTTTCATGTTCTCATATGATTTTTAAAATGCCAAAGACAAACTAAACTATAATTCGTGTCAGAACATGTAGCTACAAATTAAGTTGCACATTTTCCTTAGAGTCATCTTCACTATTTCAGGATCAATATAAAGAACTAGCAATCTACATTTATTCATGTACAGTAATCTACATTTATTCAAATACTGTCATATCATCTTCTTCTTAAACACCATCATAACTTTCCAAACCTTGAATTCTGGTCTAAATTCTGGTCTGGACTTGCAACTCCACGTCCTGTAGAACCACTTGCCCCGATCTCTGGTGTCCAGCAAAAGACCTCTCCTGAAACAAGCACTTCTCCTCCATGTACCCTGCCCACAGCCCACTGGCAACACCACTGTCAGTGATTTTATCCTGTGAATTCATCACCTTCTTGTCACACCTCATGCAGGCTGGCATCACAGAGTTTCCATTAAATCAAGTGTTAGTTGAAGACTTATGAGACAAAAGTAGCAACAACATTGATGACAGTTGAAAATAATGGTCCTCACAAAAGCAATGAGAAATCATAGGCACCAAAATTCTGAAAATTTTTATTTCATGTGAGTGCATTAAGTGTGTCTATTACAAAGCATGACGTGTTGGATATGAAGGTTCATATTAGACACAACTACGTCTGTTTATTGTTGAGTGTGCACATCATTTGTGTGTTGTGTCCGTGCTCTGATTTGCCACTCAGCAATCTGTTGAGTCCACCTGTCTGCACACCCTTTACCTCTCAAGCAAAGGTACCCACTTGGTATTCACAAATACTTACTTGGAAAATACATTATAATTTAAATATTAATATCAATAATAGTATTTATTTATATTTAATTATATATTAATAATATTATTTTATACTTCAGTATGTCCATCGTGTGTTGCCATGGGCATGCTAAATGTGTCCATCTGACTGAGGATCTTAACTGGCTTGTTTGGGGGATAGGGCTTATATTACATCATGAAAAATCACGCTGGGGCTTATTTTCCAGTTAGGTCTTATTTTCGTGGTATGTAGCATTGCTGAATTCTAGTCATAACAAGTAAGTAACAGTCTAATTTAGCTTGTGTATTAGCAGCGAATGCTGACACTTGCATGGAATATTGCCTTGAAAAAAGAGAAGGGAAATGGAGTTAGGCAGAGAGTGCTGCAGATACCAGGACAGGTCGAAGAGAACTGAAGCATAGCCCAAGTTGGGCTTTTCCAGAAAGCCTTCTTGAAACTTAAAACATAAGTATAGCTGCATACATACAGAAGAGAAAAAAGGAAATGAATGAAAAACATCATGTAAGTACTAGGAGCTATAAGCCCTTTGACAGTGCTTAAATGTAATGTATGTGTGAAAAGTGATGGGTAACAAGGAGGGAAAGGTAAGCGCAGCCAGCTCATAAAAACTCCCCTGAACTCCTGTGCAACTGCTTTAATCTTTTGGGCACTCCAGCCTGTAATGTGAAATTCCCACAGAATTTTATGTACAGCATAGTATGATTAGATGTATTCACTGGGAGGGCAAATTTGTAGAAACTAGATTTCAATAGAGAAAGACATTATAGTAACCGAAGAGGGAGATAAGAACCAATCGAGTCAATACATACAGTAGAAGGCAAGGAGAGGATAAGCTGAAATAAATTTATGAGGTAAAGTCTTGGCAGGACTTCTTGACGGATTGGTACAAGAAAACAGTGAAGAACAGTGGAGAATCTTGGACCCCAGTTTGGGAAAACAGGAAGATGATAGTGTTAAACAATTTAGGAACATAAGACAAGAAGCAAATTCAATTTGAGGCACACTTTGGATGTTCTATATTTGATTTACTGACAGACTACTGAGTACACTTGGGCATATGGTTTACAATTCTCCTGGGATATCTGCAGGAGGAGAAAGGAAAATGAGTCATCAGTGTATAAAAGGGTGGAAGATAGTCTTAAATTTTGAAGTGATCAACAAGGAAAAATGTAACAGAATAAATATTGGGAGGACTAGGTACAGAACTCAGGAGAATGCCAGAATTTTAAGGTCAAGTGAAAGAAGGCTTGACAATCAAACTGCAGTGTGCACAAACTCTCCAGAAGAAAGCTAGAAGTTCAATTCCAGAAAGTACAATAGCATATTTTAGGTAAAGGTTAAGAGGTAAAAATGACTATGGATTTGAAAAGAAAGCAAAAGGCAATAAATAAATAAACAAACAAACAAATAAATAAATAAAACTCCATTATATATGGATTCTTTACCTTGAGGGAAAGGAGGGTGAGGGAGATAGCAATGACTGAGAACTGCAGGAGGAAGGGACCAAATACAGGTGTGTGTGAGTGTGAGTGTGTGTGGGTGTATGCTTGAGAGTGCATGTTTATATTCTCTGCTTTCGGGCTGAGGATTTAGCTCAGTGATTAGAGTGCTTGCCTTGTAAGCACAAGGGCCTGAGTTCGATCCCCGGCACCACAAAAAAAAAAAATATATATATATATATATTCTCTTCTTTCCTTGCCTTCAGGGATTTCCATATCTGCAATTCCCTATTTTTTAAACTGCCACCTCTGTGTAGAATATTATTTTCTGAACATAACTGTATTGAACATAATTCAAAAACAATCCCCTAAAGAATCTATTTTCCGAATTTCACTGACAACTTTTTAACCTTTCTGCTGTAGAATTGCAGAAACTTTTGTTTAGGACTTCAATAATAATTAGTAACTGCCTGTTTTCATTGTCAGACCACTAATTTTAGGAATGTACTGTAACTATATTCAGTGTGAGAGTGTTGTAAAGTACTCTAGGTTCTCAGATAATTATCCTTTCCCGTTACCTATTATCAAAGCCTCTTCCTCCATAAATACACACAGGGTAAGAAGGAAGATATGAAAATGAGCCAAATATTTTGTTTCCTATTGTTCCATTTATTGGGGGCATTGTTTTTCTTTGTTTTCTTTCTAAGTTTTTTCTGGCACCCTTCAGACTTTACAGTAACCTTGGCAAACCATTTTTATCACTCTTCTCAATGCTTTGACCTCTCTTGAAAAAAACAGCAACAGAGAGGCAATATATATAATTTTTTCTTGTTTTCACAAACTAGTAAATCAGCTAAATTCAGTGGATCCAAATGTGTGTTATGTGTTCAATATGTTGATGGTCTTCCTTGAAAGATATTACAGTATTTAATCATTCAGTACTGTAGAAGGCAGGTCTGTGCAGTATCTTGTAAACCCTCCTAGAGAACTGTTTTCACAAATATATTGATTGCTAATGAATTTTATTAATCTCTTAAGGGATTTTGTTTGCTTCTTTAAATTAAAGCACCCTGTGGAGGCAATTTAACAGGATCTTCAGGCTTTATTCTTTCACCAAATTTCCCTCATCCGTATCCGCACAGCAGGGACTGTGACTGGACTGTCACCGTCAATGCCGACTACGTTATCTCCCTGGCATTTATCAGGTGAGTTCTTACACATTCCTCATTTAAAAAATCTTTTGGGGATTTGCTTTAGTGTTTGCACTAGGCAAATCTTTATTTCTGTACATGACATTTTCATTGTATTTTTAATTTTGCAATACTAATGCTTTGCAATTAACGATTTGCAAAGCCTTGAATGATAATGTAACAGTTCTGAAGGGCACTAGGCAAGAATCTTCATTCCCTTTCCGGTGCAGGGGAAACATGTTACAGGTGGCTTACTGGCCCTCACTAAGTTTGATCTCTTTATAACCATTCCTCCTTCTCTGAACTTAGCATCACTGCTTCAAAAATTTTGTTTTTTCCTAAACTTCGAGATTAAAAGGTCAGCACATCAATATATTTCCTCCCATATTTGCATCACCCAGAAGACTTCTGGAACATTTAGAAACTCATGTGTAGCACCACCACTGGGCTTAGAAAGCATATTCCTAGTTACTTTCCTTTCTGGCGTCTCGTTAAGTCAAGCTGATGGAGTATAATATAATAGATCATTTTTGTGTGATTTATCAGCAGAACTGGTCCCATGATAGAACTTTACATGGGAATGTTCCAAAGTTTTCCTGTGTTGCTTAGCTGTATAAACTGCAGGATAAGCTTAGTACTGCAGTAGTAATAATAATTTTTGAAAAGCAGCTTGTGTGGGAAAGGAAGCAGGTGGCTCAGTGTTCTAGCTCAGCCACTGTCACTGCCTTTACACTTTGGAGATGGCAGTATAGACATTGAAATATCAAGAAGTTTCATACTGCACTTAGCTTACTTATAAAAGTCTTCTGTTATCTTGGCGGTAGAAGGCTCTATTACGTGAAGTATTGGATATAAAGTAGATTTCCATCTCTGTCATCCATTATGTGACCTTAGGGAGACCGCTGACTTTTCAGGGCCTTACTGGACTCATTGGAAAATGAAAATCATAATCCCTTCCTTACACAGTACTACTACAGAATTACTGGCAAGACCAAGTGAATGTTTCCAAAAGTGCCTTGAAAAACATAATGTGCTATTAAGTGCACCATCATTCCAGTTTCGTGAAAAATAATCTTTACTATTAAGATTCTAATATGACCTACAAAATGATGTTTTGTTTTATTTTTATTTTCAAACAAGCTATAAATTAATATTTAATTATATTTTAAGATTTAAGAAATTAGAAATAAATTTCCTGCATTCTATTGTTAAATAAACTTTTAGCTTTCAAAGCATAATACTAGTTTATCATTTACGAAGCACTTATTTGCATTGATCTTCCCAAAAGTGGATGAGGTAAGGAAGTTATAATTACCATCAAACCTTAATTTTGGAAAAGATAAGTTCAAAATGTAGCTTTGTTTCAGAACAGAGGTAGTAAGTGATCAAATTAGACTTCCTCTTCTGACTTGCTGCTGATGATAACAGCAGCTAGCCAAATTCAGGCCTCAGCTCTACTGAAAGTCTTTAAGATAAATTAACTGGACTTGGAAGTTACTGAAAAAAATTAAAATGAACAATAATGATGTGATACTGCCTTAATTTTATCATATTTTAGGAGCTTTTCTATATGAAAAGGTCCATAACCTCTGCACCATCCCAGTCTTTCTTCACCACCATTTACATACAAGTATACTGAGCAGCGGATTCATCTTTCTTATGAGCACACGTGAAGGATGAGAATAGTTGCAGAAATTTAGTCTGTATATGTTCTGTAGATTTGGAAATACCTTTCACCTAACAAATCTCTAGTTCAGAAACAAAGAAGATAAAATGACAAAATGATTTTTCTGGTGATGGATGTTTAACAATGGCAAACTTTACTGATTTCATTTTATATCATGAACTGGTGGACTTTTCTTAATGACTCAAATGAGTTCTTTTCTTTTCTCTGCTACACTATTGTGTTTCTCTGCTACACTATTAAGTGAGACTATATAGAGAACAATACATTGCATGATTCCTACCTTCTAAATATTTCGACGTCATGACTATTATTAGATAATCCTTTTACTTTTGAAGGCTAAAGCAAGTTTATTATGGAAACGTTGCAATATTTAAAATATTGGTTTGGATTACTTACATGCTAAAAAGTCATTTTTCAGCATTATCTAATTTGTTACAGTACATTAATGTGATTTCTTCAATGTTAGGTTGCAAAAGAAAATATATTTATTTTCAGGAAAAAGGATACCAAATACAATATACTCAATGAGTAACTTAAAAGTGAATTTTGTATCTTATTTCAACTTTTGTTTGAATCC
>PVJO010025451.1:8720-22766 GCA_004026905.1 Hystrix cristata | reverse complement strand
TACACCGCCATAAAAAAGGATAAACTAGAGTCATTTGTATGTAAATGGATGTTCCTGAAGAACATACTATTAAGTGAAATAAATCAGACACTTATTAGTACAGATCGAATTGTTTCTCTGATATGAGAAACCATAAGTGTAAATAAGGACAAAGGGGTAGAAGAGATACTTTGTTTAAAAAAGAAAACAGAGAGATAGTATTCAAAAGAGAGAACTAGATAGAGAAAAGGGGGATAAAGAAGAAGGTTAAAAGAAAAGTAAGATGAAAGGGGAAAAAATGGGAAAGTGTAGCTACACTTGTTGCAAATAGGGAGGGATGGGTGAATGGCAGGGAGGGGAGGGGAAGAGGGGGGAAGAGGGGGGAAAACCAAGATGTATCATGTACAGGTACAAAATAACCATGTTGATTATGATCATTATGTATACAATGTACCAATACACGTTCTTGGTAAAAATAATAATTAAAAAAAAAGAATATGTGCTTGAGATTTGAGGTGAATGAATAGAGAAGTATATAATTTATTCCCCAACAAATGGGACATTGGACTGACTACTGACTAGAAAAATACAAGTCATCCAGTAAATGAAAGGTATTTTCACTATTAACATAAAATATTACTTTAAAGAGATTTAAAAGAACACTGCCTATGCTGTTAGAAACTGATGTATGAGTTGAGGTATTATATATTGAATATTGGAAAAAAGCAAGTTTTTGTTTGAGTAGTTGGAAAATGTGTAAATATAGCCTTAAGGAAAAATAACATCGTTTATTTTATCTTTTTTCTTTTAGGAAAAACTCTCATCAGATTTTTTTTGTGGTCTTTTGACAGGAATAAGCCTAACTTCTCATTATGTTTAATTACGATATACTAGAAGGGTTATTTTTCTGCAGGGCACCATCTGCTGGTTGTAAGAGGTACCAGTTGTGTGGAAGACTTACATAGTTTCAGATGCTTCACAAAGTCTTACTCTTTTCTTCTAATTCCACCTCAGACCCAGAGTGAAATCCCAGGAGGAAGAATGGCTTTTAATAAACATGACCAAATAGAAGATTCTAGTAGTGGTTTGATTTGATTTCTGTGACTATGAACTTAATATTACATTGTGGAGTTTTAAGAAAAATCATGAAAATAGCAGATGCTGGCCTTTATTTCTTCTTAGATTAACTGAAAATTATAATTATTACTGCTGTTAATTGTTCTTGTTCTTACTCTTCATTCTTGTCAGTGCTTTATTTTTTCTATCCAATGAAAAGATCATATATATATATATATATTTTTTTTTTTTGGTGCTGGGGATTGAATTCAGGTCCTTGTGCTTACAAGGCAAGCACTTTAACCACTGAGCTAAATCCCCAGCCCCTCTTATATATTTTTTGAAAGAACAATTTCATGATCCCCCCGATTATTAGTGTGGTTTTAAAAAGTGCCAGTATGTTTCTTTTATTTAATGATCATTGTATTGATGATTTAGAGCTCTTTAAGATGGAAATTTTTTGTATTTTATTGTTCATGCTGTATATTTACATAAGAATATAAATATAACAGTATGCATGTAATTATTTTTGAATTTTAGTGCTTTCTGAAAGGATTTCAAGTTACTCATTGAAGGTAGAGAAATTCTAGGTTATTATAGTTTTATTATAAATTGATGGTGAATGTAAAGTTTGTAAGCTTTTTTTTTAAAGTTTGTTATTAAAAGAGAACAGAATTGATCAATCAGCGCATTGTTCTAAAGCATATATTGTCAATTAAACAGATTCTCAGTATTGTATATAATTTTTAAAGTGTAGTCATTACATTTTTGCTGAATTTGCCCTAAATTAAGGGTGAATAGTTGAGATTCCTAAAGAGAAAAGGAATTGTATTGAAGCAATGCCTTGACATTCTAACTTCAGAGCAGCTCTATTATCAATACCTTTTTTGATAGGTGACTATCTATTTCCTGTAGGCTTACTTTCTTCCTCTGTATCCTCCCTTTATGTTGTTTTTTTTCCTTTCCACTTTTTTTTTCTTACCTTGTACTTCGAGGTTTATTGTCGTCATTCCCCAGAAACTTTTTCTTGAACATTATCGTACCAAATTCAAGGGACTATTCGCTGAGCTCATTTTTTGTGTTTTCACTAAATAGTCAGTATATTATCACCCCTCTGTCTTCAAATACTTCCCCCTAGATTTTTTAACAATCATTTTGCTTTTTGTACCTTTTTTGACTTTCCTGTTTTCTGTTTTATCTTTCTGTATTCTTTTTGAGGGGATCATCAACATAGGCATTTCTTTCAGATTCAGTCTTAGTATTTTAGCTTACTTACACATTTACTTCATTGATCTTGTAAACCCATGTACCATGAGCTAAATGGCATTAAAATGTTCTAGGGCCTTGACTGTTCTGTAGTATTTTAGAGTTATAATCTCCAGTTGCCTTCTAAATGAAGCTTAATTTTCCCCAAGACTTGATTTCTCTCTGGTTTTTCTAAAATATGTTACGATAAGGTCAGAGATTTTGTGTATTTGCTTTTATCATTGCATTCCTTGTACATAGTATATCTTAACTGATATTTCATGGCAGTTCCCTAACTGATTTTACTGTATTTGATTTCTCATCAGTGTAGTATTTACTAGCTGTTAGAATCACAATTTATTAAAATAATTGTGGTTATTCATTCAGCAAATACTTTGAGAACCTACTACTGCTGGTACCTGTTAATGTAGAACAGATGCTAGCATGAAACGATACACTGTCGTCTTGAGGAGTTGGTGGCTTAGTAGGAGAAGCATGTAGAAATAAGAACTACTATGAGGACAACAGGATACTTGCTGTTCACAATTTGTGACTAAGGAGAGGAACCTAGTTCTTTGCCTGGTTGAGGTCATAGAAAGTGAAAATGTTGCAATTGAGATTTTCAGATCCATAGAGTTTGGTTAGCACTTAGTAGACGGGCTAGTATGTGTGTCATACTCTGAGGAAATAGCCTGTGTATATGCACAGAAGTATTTCAGATCTCTGTTTACAATACCAGTGCTTATTAGACTTAAGTGTGGACTGAGTAACCTGTTTCTTTGTTTGCTCTTAATCTTTTTCCTTTTAGTTCCCTTTCATCTCCCTTTTCCATTACACTTTTAGTTCAGTAACAGATTCTGAACTATTCAAATTGTTCTGTCCCTTTGTTCTGTATATTACCACCACTTTACCCCCATCTATTTTCAGAAATGGTCTCTTTCAGCTGTTTTTTCTGAGCTAATTTTTTCATGTGTTTATTTGCTGTCTATTCTCTTCCTATAAATGTTCATGTCCTTTGCCTACTTAATAGTTGGGTTGTTTTTGTAGTGTTCTTTTGAGAGTTCTTTATGTATTTCAGATATATTTATCAGGTAATGTATTTTACACATATTTTCTCCTAATTCATAGACTGTCTTAACAATTTTTCACAGAGAAAAATTTTAAATTTTGAAATCTTTCTTTTAATAAGTTTTTCATTTACAGATCTTGAATTTTGTGTCATTTCTAAGAACTCTTTGAGCAGGAAGGAAGGGATGCAAACTCAATAGTCCTAGCAGGTTTATTGCTAAACCTGAGAGGGACCTCTCTGTGTGAGGCTAGGAGGCTTTTTTAATAGCGTTTTTTGGGGGGCTTTTGAGGAGGTGGGTTGGAGAAATGGCAGGCTTGCTGCTTGCTGGTGTGTCCTGTGTTCTCTGTAACCTGCTGACATGTCCTCAGGGGATTCTTATGATCTGCTCATGTGTCCTCTTTGACCTACCAACATGTCCTCTGTGACCTAAGTAAAATGAAACCTACATTTCTCTAAGATGGCAGGTGGGTTCATTGGACCTGGCGGTGTTGCTATCCAGGTTTTATCATTCCTGACTTTAAAGGAGTATAGGAATATGTTTCCGTAGCTCTTTTCTTGGCTACTTCCTGGCTGCTGAGAGGGGGTGACAGAGGCCTTTAGAAAGAAGGCCATTTAGAGGCCTTCTTGAGTAGTTGCCCAGGAGATGGCTGCTGTTTGTTCCTGAAAAAAAAATCTTTGGAATAGATTAATTATACAGGGAAAAAAAAGAAGAAAACAAGGAAAAGAGTAATAAGCATTAAGGAGGCAAGGAGGGGTGGTAGGGGCCAATGAGGAAGAAGAGGGAACAGATATCATTGGAAGAACCTTTAAGATGTTTGGAAGACTGGTTTTGTTGGTTTAAAAGAAGCATTGTTCTTGGAGTAGAACATACATGGTACCCTGTGAAGCTGTTAGGAGATCAAGGTCTCTGCAATTTTGGAGGACAGCTGAAGCCAGTGAGTCTGCTTGATCTTGCAAGTGCCCTATTTGGTTGGAGACTTCTTTGAGTCCCTTGGCAAGTTCTTTTGACAGCCTGGTGAACTCAGAAAGAGAGACTTGTAGGAGCCCAAACCCTGTTCCAGTTCCTGTGACTATTCCCAGGGTGGCATTAAGGGGATGAGCTGTATGGCTTGTTATTGTGCCCTGATGTGGTTTAGGGGGCAGATAGGAATAGGTAGATCACATATTGCTAAGGAAAGGGTGGGAATGAGGAGGCCTAATGTGCAGGTTCTGGTCCAGTTGGTAGGTAGGCAAATGTATTACTCGTCTCTGCACACCTAGATGACGACTGTCTCTAGGGAAAGGCATCTGTATTAGTTACCTTCCCAGAGCCAGTGGTTTACAAGAGAGCAGATTTAATACAGCACATTTATAAGTTACAGCATTCATCCGTAAGCCAAATACAGGAAGAGTGCTGAATGTCCATCTATGCCCTAGAGACCAAAAGATCCAATCAAGCGCTGGGAGCCCACAGCACTGTCCCGTGAACATCCGTGTCTGCAGATGATGAGTGAAGGAATCTTAACTGGGACCAGGGTACAGTGCTGGTAGCAGAGATGACGACCAGAGCTCCCTTGAAGCAGAAGCAGCCATCCTCGACCACAGCGAGGCCCCGAGCTCCTTGTGCGAGGAGAACAGCCGAGTCCCCTTCAGGAGAACCAGCTGCAGCAGAGCTTCTCAGCTATCTTCTGCTCCTGTTCTCCTTTGTGTTGTGTTGGCAACAATCCTTAGGTGGATCCTCTACACCCAGAACCGCACCAACTCAGTCCAGCTGGGCGTCCAGCTCAAGTTGACCATAATAATAAGTCCACCACAGCATCCTATGAGATCAAATGAGGGCATGAAGAGGTTGGGGTTAGAAAATAAGTGTTGGACTGACTTGAGTTTGTGCCCTGTTTGGAAGGAGGAGCTAAAAGTTGCAGCTGTCAGAGGGGAAAGGGGCGAGGCTGGTTGTAATAGTGCAGGACTCTCTTGGCCGAGAGTGGTGAATTGTTTGTTTAGGAAGACTGTTGTCAGGTGTATTCAGGCACCTGCATTTCAGGGCCCCTCCATGGACTGGGGGTGTCTTTCAGGGGTCCTGTCCTTGTCTTGGCAGTATTCAGATGTGGTAGTGTTTAGACAGCCCTGGAAGGAGGTGTACCTGGGTACCCATAAGAGATTTCCACATGGTTTTAAGTGGTGAGGTCAGAGGGAGAGAGGGCGTGGATAGCAGTGTTGCAGAGGAGGGTCTGCCAAGCCAGCGGGGTAAAGTGATCTTGTTTGACCTGAGAAATGGACAGAGGAGCAGGTTGGGTGAGGTGGAGTCTGTTTGGGAGAGGCCTGTGGGCGAGCCTTTAAGGCCTCTCTGAGACCCTGTAGTGCTGCTGGGGCTGCAGAAGTGTTCATCCATGTTCCAAGGGGAGTAGGGATTACTGAGTCCACTCTCCGGGAAAGATGGAGGCAGACCCAGCAGGGTAGTTGGATGGTCCATTAAAGGTTTGGATGCTATTAGCGGTGTGAGCGTGTCTGAGGTATCTAGGAAGGTCTGTGTTGTGGTGTTAGGTATTAAGAGGATAAATAGTATTGAGAAAGAAAGAACTGGAGCAGGAGAACACAGGAAGTAATGGTGGGAGGAGTCTGAGAGAGTTCACTGTAGCCATACGTCTTGGATTATGGTGTCTAGGGAGAAAGAGGGTGAATAATGGGGAAATTCTTCTATTAGGATGGTCAAGAAATGGTCCAAGTTATGAAGAAAGAGACTGATGTGGCTGTCTAGTTTCGTCTGTCATCTCTTCAGTCACAGGTGGGTGCTCGGTGATCTTCAGGGGTATGGGTCTGCCTGGTGTGCATTGGAAAAGGGCAGCCCTTTTTAGAAAGGAGAAGTAGACTCAGGAGGAATAACCATTTAATTTTGCCCTTGCCGGGGTGGTCAGGATTACTTGAACTCTGTCCATTTTGGTTTTGATCTCTGAGGAGTTGGGGGGCTTTATATATACCCAGTCTCCAGGTTGTAGGAATGGAGGAGTGAGGATATGTGGGCTGTTGGAGGGTTTTGGAGAGGTGGAGTCAGCATAGTTCCAAATGAGGTGCCTAAGGGTGTTAAGGAAGGAAGGTACTTGGAAGAGGAAAGGGCAGGTTTGAATTGGAGATAGGGAAGGTAAAGGCAGTGAGGGGCCTTCTGTACAGGATCTCAGAGGGGCTGTGCCTAAGAGGTTTTTGGGGAAGGGACCTGAGTTTGAAAAGGGATAAGGGTAGTAAGTGGACCTGACAGGAAAACTTGGTTAGGATCTGTTTAAGAAGGTGATTAGCCTTTTCAGCCTTACTTGAGGATTGGGATTGAGATGGGATGTGGAACTTCCAGGTTATATTTATGGAGGAGGCTATCTGTTGGGTGATCTGTGAAATAAATTCAGGTTCATTACTGGTGTGGATGGAGGTTGGGAGTCTGACACGGGGAATGATTTCAGTGAGTAGTGTATGTGCCACTGTGGAGGATCTTTTGGTTGATGTAGAAAAGGCCTCTGTCCATCCTGAGAAGGTGTCAACTAGGACAAAGAGGTATCTTTGTTTTTTTGGTTTTTTTTTTTTTTTTTTTGGAGGCAGTGCTGGGGAGGGATCCCCAAAATTGATGGGTGAGGAAGGAGGGAGAGATCTGAGGTTGCTCTGGAGTTTGGTGGTTTGGCATATGGAGCATTGAGCAATAATCTTTTGCAGGGAGGTCCTAAAACTAGGGGTGAGGTGTATGTGAATCTATAGGAATTGGACCAGAAAGAGTGATGCAGTATGGAACTTGTCATGGAGAGAGGAAAGGAATTTATTTTGCAAGCTTTCAGTAAGGAACAATTTTTCAGGAGAAATCACCACTGTTTGTCTTGCTGTGCCCTTGTTCTTTGAGTAAAGTTATTTCTTGGAGTGATGAGAAGGTGTAAGAGGGAGCAGGAAGTGGGGAATGGAGAGAGGGTTGGTAGCTGCCTGTTTTGCAACTCTGTCAGCCTTGTTATTTCCAAAGATGATATGTATGAGATGTTTATCCCATGAGTTAGGTCTTTGATGGCCCTTGCAATGAATGATGCCAGCTCTGTGGAGCAGAAGAGTCACCTCTAGGTCTTGCATTAGGGGTCCATTTTGTATAAGGGTATTTTTTTGCAGCTGGGAATCCCCTTTATGTTGCCAGATTTGGCGTTTCAGTATAGGATACTATGTGCACATTTGGAGTCTGTGTAAACATTTATGGTTTTGTCTTTTGTAAGAGTCAGGCCTCTAGCCTCCCTGCACTTGAGAGGCTGAGGGAGGAGGATTACCACAAATTCGAGGCCAGTCTGAGTTACATAGTATGTTCAAAGCCAGGCTGAAGTAGTACATAGTGAGACCCTGTTTCAAAAAACAAAACACAAAACACCAAAAACAAAAACAAAAAAAGCTGTAGTGAGTGTGATGAGTTCTGCCTGGTGTGAAGTCCTTGAGGGAAAGGCTGCCACCTTGATCACGTGGTTCTCAGGGAGGGTAAGAGGATTGGCTATCAAGATAGTCTTCAAATGATGGCATAGCCTGCCTAGGAATGGGTGGTCTTTGAAGCACTTCCATCAGTAAACCGATGGGGGAACCCTGGAATGTGTTCCGAGGTTATGTGATGGAAGCAGGTGAGAGTGAAATCAAGGAGCTCTGTGCGCTCATGTTGGAGGGTAGAGTCTGGGGAGTCAGGTACTGGGAGAAGGTTGGCAGGATTTAGAACAGACAACGGCAAAAGGTAATTGAGGGTTGTAAAAGCTGAGAGTGTGGGACCTGAACTGGGGCTAGAGAGAGAAAGGTTAAAGCATGATGGCCAAGAAAGGTGGAGAGGTTGTGTGAAGAGTGTATCCACAGGGGCTCGTGCAGATTAATCTTTTGGGCCTGGGGATAAGGAATGCAGCTGAAGCTAAGATCTGTAGACAGAGAGGCCAACCTTTTATCACAAAGTCGAGCTCTTTGGATTAATAGGCAACAAGCTGGAGGGACTCTCCAGCTGACTGTGCAAGTAGGCCTATTGCTTGTCCCTTTTTGCTGGCTAGAAATAGAAAAAAAGTTTTTTTAGGATTGGGTGGTGCCAAAACAGAAGTCTTAAGGAGTGCCCACTTGAGGGCCCAAAAGGAAATGAAAATTAAGTCTGTTTCTGGCACTCTTTCTCAGGGATCTCTGTGGGAAGCCTCATAGGAGGGGTTTTGCAATGAGTGAGAAATTTGGGATCCGAAATCTAAAATAGCTGAGGAAGCCCCCAGAAGGAAAGAAGATCCTTGTTTTGTGGTGGGGAAAGGAACATTTTTAATGGCCTGTTTTCAGGAGGGGTATATGCAGCAAGTGGTAGGGGTGAGGTGAAGGTTGAGGCAAGTGACCTCTGGTACACTTTGTGTTCTGAGACACGGTATCCCTTTTTCCTCAAAAATTTGAGAAGGGAGATAGTGTGGGGTATAGAGTCATTTTTGGAGGGGCTGCAAAGCAAAAGGTCATTGACATTGGAGCAGGTGGCTGGGTCGAGGTTGAGGGATTGGAGGTCCTTGTATAATGCTTGGCCAAAGAAGTGGGGTTATCCTGAAATCCCTGGAGAAGAGCTGTCCATATGAATTGTTGAGTGAACAGAGATATGGGATATGTCCAGGTACAGACAAAAAGCTTTTGGGAATCAGGACTGAGGGAAATAGTGAAGAAGTCATCTTTGAGGTCTAGAACAGTAAAGTACTAAGTATTGAGGGGGGCTATGAGCGAGGAGGGTGTAGAGGTTGGGGACCACTTGGTGAGTGGGAACAACAGCTTTGTTAATCTTTTGGAGATCTTGGACTAAGTGGAAGGGGCCATCAGGGTTTTTTTTTTAACAGAAAGGATGAGAGTGTTGTGGGGGGAGTGGGTAGGGATGAGAACTTAGGCATTAAGAAGGCAATTGATAATGGGGTGGAGGTCAAGATGGCCGTTGGGGCTAAGAGGGTATTGGTTGACTGGGACAGCTTAAGTAGGGTCCTTCAGGGCTATTTTGAGGAATTGGTAGTATAAGGCTAGGGAAGGATTTTTTTCGTGTCCTAAACAATAGGGTTAACTTGTGATTTGATGAGTTGGATTGCCTCAGAGGGGAGGGTCTCTTTAGGGGTTAGGACTGGTAGAACAAGGAAGGGCTCAGAAGGAAGCGAGGGAATATATATAGACCCCCATGCGATGGAGGATACCTCTTCTCAAAAGGGGTGTGGGGTAGTGGGAGATTAACAAGAAAGAGTGAGTGAATATGTATGGCCTAATGAACAGTATAAGGGTGGAGTCTTGGCTGGCATTTCTATTAAGCCTTTCATTTCAACAATCGAGGTAGAGGAGGGGAGGAAAGATCCTGAATAGTAAGAACAGAGAGGCTGGTTCCTGAGTTGATGAGAAAGGAGACTTGTTTTTCTGGCCACCACCGTTGTTACCTGTGGATCTGTTAATGATGTCCTGGAGGGGGCTTTGGGTCTGGGCCATGTCAGTCAGCAGCTGAAGATAGTGCCATAAGGGCTACCAGGTCTTCTCCAGATGTGTCAGGTTGCCTGGAGGGGTGGAGAACTCAGGTGAGGGGCCAGTTTTTCTGGAAGGCAGTCCATTTTCTGGTGACCTCACTGTCTGCAGTTAGGACATGGCTTTATAGGACGCCTGGCACTGGGGCAAACTTTTGCTGTAGTGAAGCAGTTGCTACACAGGTGTGAGGTACAGCCTTTGACAGGTTTTTTGGCTGGGGGGATGTCAAACAAGGGAGGCCAGAATTTGATACTTGACTTTAGTCTGTTTTTCTTTTAGTTTTCTGTTCCTCATCTTGATTGTTGAAACTTTAAATGCAAGGTTTATAAGCTCCTTGTGTGGTATTTGGGGTCTGTTTTCTAATTTTTGGAGATTTTTGCTGATGTTTGCTTAAGATTGGGAGATGAAGTGGAGGTGTAGAAAAATTGCATCTTCAGGAGAGGTAAGGTGGTGTTTGTATATTTAATCATGGCCTGAAGGTGGTTCATAAAGAGGGCTTGGTTTTCGTTTGCCCCTGGATGATGTGCCAGGAGGCAAGTGATCCTATGATTGCAATCTGTCCTACCTGAGTTGCAAGTTGATGTGTCCACTTGGGGTCTCAGGATTCAGCCCTGAGGACCACTGGAGCTGGCTCAGTGTGTCTGTCAGGGTGTTGATGGTGCAGCTCATTGGTGTGGTTTTCACCTGCCCACCAAACACGCTCCCTTTTGTCACTAGTAAGGGTGGACAAGAGGATAAGGTAAATATCTTCCCAGGTGAGGTTGTACATTTGAGTGAGTGGCAGGAATTCTTTTCTGAATTTATCGGGATTTTTTGAGAAGGCTCCCATTCTTTGTTGGAAACAGTCTAGATAAATAATTGAGAAAGAAATGTGAACACAAATGGGCCCCTCAACCTCTGCTACCTCATGAAGAGCTAAGGTGGGATGAGAAGTGATCTAGAGAGGTGTCTAGTGAGAAGAAAGAGTGTGAGGGCGTGTCTGAGGGGGGCGAAAGGGCAGGTTTGCAGAGGGGGTTGGGCTGGAGGGAGCAGGTGGGCTGATGGATGTTGGCAAAGAGGAGTGCTTGGAGGAAGGGGGAGTGCTTGGGAGGGTTGTGGGCCTGGTTGAGGTTCTTGAGGAATTGGGAGGCAGTAGGGCAGGGGATTGTCAGTGAGATCGAACTCCTCAATACAGGAGGGTAGAGGGGACAAAAGGCACGATATTTTTGGGTTGGGCGTGGGGATAGGAGTTTTTGTGGGTTAGGGGTAGGAGGTTTTTGTTTGGCGAGAAGAATTTGGAGAGAGGAGAGAGTAGGGTAGAGGAGAGGTTGTTGGCGAGGGTAAAAAAGGCTTGGATATAGGGAATCTCTCACCATTTGCCATTCCTCTGGAGAAAGTTATCAAGATTTTGGAGAATTTGGAATTAAAAGTACCCTCAGTTGACCAGTGTGATCGAGTTTGTCCTGAGGCCACATGGAAGTGGAGTAAAACACTTTTTTTTTTATTGTTGTTTTTGTTGCTTACTGTCCCCTTTTAGACCCAATTTGGAAAGATTATGCAGGAGACAGTTGAGGGTGGTGTCTCCTGATGTTTTTGAGGGAGAATTGCCCATCACTGGGGTGGGGAATGAGAAAGGCAGCCAAGGTCTGGAAACAGGTCGTTGGGGAACTGCCTACGATTGGCTTCCTGACTGGGGTCTGTAGGCTCCGGAGCTGTGTGAGGTTGTCCCCCATAGTCAGAGTGTAGGAGGCCTCTCTTTTTGTGGTATTCTCAAACAGAGAACAAGGAGGAAGGAAAAAAGGAAAGAAAAAGGGGGACAGCAGATTAGTTTTCCCTGGGCATCAAGAGAAAGTGGATTGGGCCAGAATGTTACCCTCTCAGCAGTGGCAGTGGGATAGGAGGTGGTGGTGGATGTCTGGTTTGAGGTCTGGCACGATGGTCCCTGGACTGGAATTCTTGAAAGGAGAGGCTTTTGGGGAAGGAAAGGGAAAGTTGGTCACCCAGTTGGGTGGTTGGGGTTTGAAAATTGCCTCCAGGGGCTTTGAAGGCTCACCCTAAAGGGTAGCTTTGGCCAGATCCTTGCAGTTCTGCCAGAGGGCAGTCCATCCTGCACAACTAGCTCTTCGGGAAGGAGGAGGAAGCAGAGCAAGACACATGAGGCTCTTAGGATCTAGGCGTAAGCCCAGGATAAGCTGACATGGCCCATTGCTTGCTTCCTATATTGCTAGAGTCCCTGTTTTGGGCTCCTGCTCCTGGGTTTTGGCACTAGATGAGCAGGAAAGAAGGGACCTGACTGTAACACTCCAAGCAGGTGTATTGCTAAACATGAGGGACCTTTTGTGCAAGCAGAACAGAGAAGGTGTCTCTTACAGGGTAAGAGACTTCTTTTAAACAGCATTTTTTGGTGGGCTTTGGAGAGGATGGGTTGAACAAACGGCAGGCCTGTGGCTTACTTATGTGTCCTCTATAACCTGCAGACCATGTCCTTGGGGGACTGCTTGGGACCTGCTGGCGTGTCCTCTGTGACCTACTGACATGTTCTCTGTGACCTAAGTAAAATGAAACCTACATTTCTCTAAGATGGCAGGTGGGCTTCTCGGAATTGGCAGTGTCCCTGTCCAGGCTCTGTTGCTCTTATCTAACCCTAGTACTGAAGTGTTTTTTTTTTTTTTAATGCTTTATTCTGAAAGCTTTATTGTTTTATATTTAAATCCAGGATCTCTTTAATTTTTATGTAAGAGTATGAGGTATTTAATTTAAGCTTCATTTTTCTTTTTGTTTGTGGACATCCAGTTGTTTTACTACTTTGTGTAAGAGACATAGTGCTCTATTGAAGTGCTTTTACATCTTTGTGAAAAATCAGTTTCATTTGTTATATTTGTATGGAATCTGTTTCTGGGTGGCCTCTGCTGTTCTGTTGGTCTATGTGTGTGTCCTCTGCTAACATCACACTATTTTGTTTATTGTAGTTACTATATATAGAAAGTTTTAAATTGTGTAGAATGATTTCTTCTCACTTTATTCTTTTCTCTATATGGTTGTTTCAACTATTCTGGTTCTTTTGCCTTTTTATATAAATCGTAAATGAGTTTTTCTGTGTGAAAAGTCTTATTGGGTTGTTGGTGGGGATCCTTAACCAGTAGTTTAATTTGGGGAGAATTCATGTCTTCACTGTACTGGATCTTGCAGTTCATGAATGGTGCATCTCTTTATTATTTAGATTTTCTGTGATTTCTTTTATCAGTGTTTTATAGTTTTCAGCATATCAGTCCTTTATATCATTTGTTAGCCTTATGCTGAAGCATTTCATCAATGGGTGTGTGGGTGGAGTAATTTAAAATGATACTGTATATTTAGTTTAGGTTTCTATTTCTTGCTAGTATGTACAGTCAGTACATTTTTGGAAATTTATTTGGTGTCTTGCAGCTTTGAATGAGCAGCTTTTTTTTTTTTTAAGATTCTTTTTCTGTCTTTTAGACAATCATGACCTCTGGAAGTGGGGACAATTTTATTTCTTCTTTTAATGTATATGTTTCTTGCCTTTCTGTGTTGCTTAGGAAAGTAACATATTACTTGTAAGTGATTAATATTTGTATATTGATTTTTCTCTTTCTATGTCCTTGCTAAAGTCAGTCTTCACTAATTCAAGTGTCTTTTATCTGTAAATCCTTTTGATGTTTCTGTACACATACTCACAACATTTACAAATAATGCCTTTTTGAATCCTTCCTTTTTAATCTTTATACCTGTTATTTTTTTCTTTCCTTCATTTTCATTGCATTTTCATTACAATGTCAAGTGATAACAGCAGGAATATTTGTGTGTCTGATGACAAAAATCTTTCAGTGGATCATCAGAAAGCATGATTTATGCTACAGGGTGTTTTAGCACTCTGCTTTTTGAAGGTAAAGGCAACTTTCATCCAGTTTTTAGTTAACTAAGCTTGTGTATTTTTTGTTTTGTTTTGGTTTTTTTTGGGTGCTGGAGATTGAATTCAGGGCCTTGTGCTTGCTAGGCAAGCTCGCTACGATTTGAGCTAAAGCCCTAACCCCAAGCTTATGTATTTTTTTCCTTTACAGTCATGAATTGATGTTGTATTTTATGAAATGTTTTTCTTTATTTATTGAAATTTTTCATTTTAATCCATTTAATATTTAATTCAAACATGATTTAAAAAAATCTGTTGCTATGGTAAATTCATACTTGCATTCCTGGGGGTGTGTGTGTGTGTGTGTGTGTGTGTGTGTGTGTGT
>PVJO010025450.1:0-22739 GCA_004026905.1 Hystrix cristata | reverse complement strand
GATGGGTGTGGCTTGAGGTGAGTGGAGGGCCCCAGAGAGGTATTTGTGTATTAGCACCTGGCTTTCTTCTGTTGGGTACAGACTTTTGCATGTTCATGTAGTGTTCACAGATGAAAACATGGGATAAGCAAACATAAAATTATGTTTCACTCAGATTGTTCCCTACTATATCAGTTTCACATTTTCAAACTGAGCATCATAGCAGAACTGAGTGCACATTGTTATGGACCAACCCTGATGTGCATGACTTTCTGGGAGTGGCCACTTTTCCCATAGACTAGACTCTGTGAAGCCAGGGCTGGACTGCTCTTGCTCATCTCCGAGTCCCGATGTCTAGTGTGTTTCCTGGTAGCAGTAGGCACTTAAAAAATGAACAGATGAATCTTTCTGTCCATCCTCTTCTCTTCTACTTTCTCAGTTTTGATTACTTTTGATTCTCCAGGGCAAAACAAAAGTAATCAAAATGGAGTAATCAAAGTGAAAGGGTTAATGACTGATCACGGAGTAGTGTATCTTTTCACCTACAGAGCACAATCTTGAGATGATTTCTTCAGGAATTGTCTACACAGTCCCTGTATCAAGCAGAGCTGAGAAAACAGAGTACATGCCAAGTCCTTCTTTGGAGTGATCTAAGATTCTTGTTCTAAAGGTGGTTTTGAGAGTTGGAAAGACTTAGAGGGTGGTAAGGCTCTTCAGATCTTAGTCCAGGGAAGATGATGCTGTGCAGCCAAGGGCTTCAGGGACTGATGAAGGAGGTGGTATTATCAGGGCCTGGGGGTGGAGTCGCCAGGGGGACCTGGATCCACAAGCAAGTCACAGACATTGCTGAAAATGCTGTTCTAAGAGGGAGAGAGACTGACAGACCGACAGACTAAATAGTAGTGTCTTCTGTCTTCCTGTTCTCCTATAAATAGAAGCCAGTGGGCAGAGGGGTGAGAGACGAGTATTTTGCATGAATTGGCTGTCTGCTCAACAGAGCAGAGCAGGGGGCAAGGCAGAGGTTGATGGGGCCAATGATTGGGGTGGCCTGTTTTATCGTCTCTTTGTCCACAAATCAATTGATCAATGATACCAATGCTGCCATATGAATCATTCTGCAAAGCCTTCTTCATTAGTTCAGTAAGATGCACAGCAGTCAGGGCTCTAATTAGAATTTCCTTGAAAGAATTCACTAGGTCATGGATTATTTATGTTAAAACGTGAAGTGTAGGCTGTGCAGATCTGGTGAACCAGAGGGGTGTGATGTTTCTTATGATAAAAGTTTTTCTTCCTAATGAGTCATAATGCAAAGCATTTCTTAAAAAAGAGAAGGCTCTGTCTAGCATCAAGTCACAGCAGCAAGGTGTTACACATCACCTCTGCCCTGTCTTATTTTCTTTGTGACTTATAGGAAGTAATGTCATTCAGAAATTATATCTGCAACTGAATATTAAAGTATTCTCTAGAGCAAAACAAAAGTAATCAAAATGGAGCTTTTATAAATAACGATTTTGAGCACAGATTCTCCGTGAGACTGAGAATATTCTTTCTATTGGGCTCCCTTTTTATTTGGCTCATTCCATTATTTAGCTCAACAATGCTCTGTACTTCAGAAATTATTTTTTTAGCAAGATATTAAAGGACTTAGGCCCCTGAAAAGATAATATTTATTTTTTAGGCTCCATTCTTTGTGTTTGTTTTTGTGAACTATGTGAAAGAGAAAAAGCATAAAATGAAAATACAAAGCTTTAAAATTATTTACTAATTCATTCTTTGAGGAGGAAGGATTATAATACTATATAATGCAATTTAATTTTAATAAGTATATCTTGAATTTCCCAAAAACATGAATTATTTTTTCAATCTCACCATATTTAGTTCTGAACTTGAAAAGCTATATACAAGACACTTTTTTATTCTTCATCTATAAAATTGTCACCATGATGAAATATTTGTTAACCTTTCTTCTGTTGGTAGCACTGTGAAGTGCAATTTATAAGGCAAGTTACAGTGACATTCAGTGCTTCTGTAAACAGGGATAAATTATGATATCAGCTGTAGTATTTTTAAACCACAGTTAGGAGGGCAACTAGATAAATTTCTTTTTTTTCTCTCGCATCACAGTCTATTTTCATAATGCCATCCAGCCTAATGGCAGCAAATGTAATCTTAGCTAATTGTAGGTTAACTTCATCATGTCTCATTTCTTTCTCATTCACCTCCAGATAGTCCTCTCACCTCACTCCCTTGGAAGGCTCCTGTTGTGGGAGGGTATCTGGCCCTCAGGGGTCTGCCATGGTCCAGGTTGGCATCTTTTGAGATGTAAACCCTTTACTGGTCCTTGGGCATTGTCACGCTTTCCTCACAGTGGCTTCTGGAGAAATATTTCAGTTCCTGTATGCTGTGTCTTCACGAAGTCCCCACTGCCCTGTGCACAGCATCCTTATCTCTGAGGAGAGCCCTTCACGTCCACTGCTTGCCCTGGCATTGCTACCCTCCCCCTCTTGCCCCTGAGGGGGACGTTCAGCTGCTCTCCTGTTCTGTCTTGCAGAGAGCCCAGCATGGTAGCCCCTCTGCCCAGCCCCCTGCTGCCTTTGCTTCCCTGTCCTCTGGGTCCTGGTAGCCTGGAGACAGTGAGATGTAGGGACAGAGGCCATTTATTATTGCCTTTTTCCCCCTTTCTTTAAAAAAAAATTTTAGTGCAAATTTGCAGTACATGAAATTTACATGCATATTGGGGAATAGGTGTGTGTACATAACACAGCTTGTTTCTTTTCTTTAATTCCCTGTTCAAAGGCCTAAAAAGAAAGTAAGAAGAGTCTGCTGGGGTCTGATGGTTCACCACTCCCTTTCCTAGAAACTCCCTGCCTCTAACTTTGTATCACCTCAAATGTTTCTGCTCTGTTTCAAACACATGTATAAGGCTAATTTTTACACCTGAAAATAAAGAACTGTAAATTTTTGTTTTCATATTTTCTTACAGACTTTCCCTTTGAGGAGAGGGCCTTGGGATTGGTCAGGGTGAGTAGAGTATAGAATTGTAGTCTAGAAGATCAGTAATCTGGGATGATGACACTTCAGTCAATACCCTGTATACTTTTTAAAACCACATTCTGTGACTCCAGGAGCCTATTTCCTTGTCTCTCGAAGAGGAATTATAATACTGAGCTTGTACAGTTTTTATTAAGATTCAGTGTGATAGATTAGCCCAGTGACCAGTCAAAACAATTAGTCCTTTTCCCGCTGCTTGTCCCCTTTCCCTTGCAGTATAGAGAAGAGAAAAAGTTAACTGAAACAGATACACAGGGATCAAATAAAATCAGAAAACCAACTCAGGGCTTTAATTCCAAGTATTACCCACATGATCATGTTGAGCCAAAGCCATTAAGCAGTCTTGTGTTACTACAAAAGCAGTGCACATGCAGTGTAGAAAATTAGACAGCACTGAGGAGCAAAAATAAGAAGAAAGTCATTGCATGGCAACATGTAGAGATGACTACTTTTAATACCTTAGTGTATATCTTCTTTGATTTCTGTATGTACATATACATTTAATAATTTTACAAATTTCATCCTCATTTGTACCAAGGAGTATCTAAAATTTCCCAGTTGTTTCCAAAATGTCTTTTCCTATAGTTTATCCCAACTAGCATCCAAAAATGGACTACATTTTCCTTCTCTGTTGCATATTGTTTCTTTTAACTGAGAGCTGCCTATTTTTTTTTAATGATATTGGCTTGTTGAAGAGTCCAGTCCCATTGTCCTGTCGAATGTCTCACTTTCTGGATTTGTCAGATTGTTTCCTCAAGGTGTTGTTTGGTTTCTCTCTCCCTCTCTCTGCTAAGTGAATGTTTTATCTAAAATATTTGTCAACAAATACTTTGGATTTGAAATGCTTCCCGGGTAGCTTCTTATACTTCAGATTGTATCAAATTGGAGGACACACAAATCTTATTGATGCTAAAATTGATGGCTGCATTAGAGTGATGACTCATACTTCCATTGTGCAGTACATGTTTCTCCTTCTGTTTACAAAGAAATTTCTGTGATTATTTTGGCATTGTACGAATGTCTGATTTCTTGTCAACCATTTACCTAATAGTTTTAGCACCCATAAAAATAGATAAAGGTTGTTTAGATCAAAAGAAATGGTTAAGTATGTCGTACGAATGGAGATTGGCATGGCACTTTGGAGAAAGGGGGCCTCCTTAGCTTTCTCTGTTCAGGTAGGAGGAAGGTCAGATTTTAGTCATTTTAAGTGAGACATATCTTGGTAGCCAAGGCATACAAGATTGCAAGAAATATCAATAACTGATCCTAAAATTCAAAAGAAAGCATTGAGTGATTTTTAACAGTGTACTCTATGAATTCATGTCCGGGATGAGTGTAAAGGGCAGGGTCAAAATTTAGAAAATGATGGCATCCCTAACCCAACATTATTTAAAAATTTAAAGCACCTTAAAAATTAAATCCAAGAAACTTTAAAAAAATGATGCTAGAATGACTCTTTTTTCCCAAGGAAAGTCTTGAGTGGGAATATTTTTCCTTTATATAGGAGTCTGCTTTTGATTAAGTGCTGGGATTTTATGGCTCTGACAGTTTTTTCCTAAGCTCTCTCTTTTCAGCTCTCCAAGTGTAAATTATTCTTTCCTGTTTGCCAGGACTAAATTACCCTGTGCTCTGGCCTAGGGACTCTTTCTAAGGCTGCTGGGAAGATCGCATAGTACTGGATTACTAAAGAGTTTCAAGGCCTGCTTTTTAGGAAAGGGCTGCTTTGTAGAATGTGCCTCGAGTATAAGCCTGCAAGTGGAATGTACTTGGTTGGTCATTTTATCCCCTTGGATGGCAAATCTCAAAGTCCCATGGAGATTTGGAGTAGAATTTGGAGTTATATGGCAAGAATAGCATTTGGAGTTATGGCAAATATAAAATTTATGGTTTAGAATGTATTAATGTATCATCACTTTTCTTATTATTATTTAAAATGTATTGACGTCCTTTGTTCTAGGTGCCTCCCCTATATACAACTTCGTGATGAGATTTGCTCTGGTTAAGAGGAAATTATGGGTGCACCTTTGAAGAAGCTGATTTAGGAGCCACTGTGTGGTCCAGCAATGCTCTTTCCACCCTCTTTCCCCAGACTGGCATGTCCAGGACAGAGGCTGCTCTTGTAGCCTGGCTCTCAGATCTGAATCTAAAACATGTGTAAGAACTGAACATTATGGTTGAAAGCCACTACAATTTTGATTTCTTTGTTAATGTGGCATAACGTAGCCTAAACTGACCAATACAGAGGAGAAATGAAATGTGTGAACATAGCACAATGTTGTGCTTAAGTTGATGAGACGGCAAGTTTGAAAAGTTTCGTCAGTGGCCAACTCAGCATAACTGACTTGAGAGCGCCTGAATTTTCCTTTTAGTTCCTGAATTTTCCTTTAGTTTTGGGATTTAGAGAATTACGCTGCCATACCCGAGTGGGGTTAAAGCTCCCATTGGGAGACACTTACAACTGCTAGAGCTATGCCTAACACTACAAATCACAATAGTTTACAAGAATGAAAAAGGATTTCCTCTGGTTGGAGCATGATTCTAAGTTGAGGTTAGTACTGGTGGTCTGTTGGAACAATTAACTGAAAGTGAGCCAGGACTTTTTAATAATTTTTGGCTGGATATGCTGTTTGAGATAGTTATTCAAATTGCAGTGTCACATCATGAAATAACACGATCTGTTGCTTTTATGTTTTTTTTTTTAAGAGTAGGAATTTTATTGAGAGAGAGGAAGAGAGCTGAGAGACAAGAGGGGACCCGAGCGGGTTGCCAACGAGCCCACCCTTCAGGGGAAGTTTTATAGAGCAAAATTGTGAGGCAGGTACAATGTGTGCTTTTATAGTCACACAAATTAACTTTTAAATGAAATATAAATGTCAGATTATGTACGCGTTACTTGGTTTAAGAAAAAAAAACTTTTATATTTGATTTTTTTTCCTTAGGAGAAAACATCTTAGAATAAACTGTAAGAGTTATGAATTGAGAGAAGAAATCATTCTCTCTTCAATTCAAATTAATTTCTCAGAACTAGAGCAGGATAAATAGTCTTGCTCAAGTGTGTGCCTTAATTACAAACCTCAGGGATTTTAAGTTTTATGGCTCAGTTTAAGCATCTAAACCTGTGCTGCTTGCCATAAGTTAGCCGAGTTACCTACTAGGTGGTTATATATCATTCTTTTACCTAAGGAGAGTTATATAAAAATTAAGAATTAAAGACATCTCTTTTCATCTCACCTAGTTGAATGAAATTGATCTTCAAAAGAATGTTCTTTCCAGCAGATCATTTTGCTGTATGTTGGAAATTTCTACTTATAGGTTATTCAGGCAATCAAGAAATAGAGATTAGGGTCCATAATTCATAATTGAAATTTAGCCTTTAGATTAACTTCATTAGCATGCAGTTGATTAGGAGGTATGTGTTTATTAAATGAAATGACCTCTAGATTTGCATATTCAGTACAAAATTAGGTTCTTGGAGGCACAAGGATATTTAAAGTTACAATTCAAAGGGATATTATTACCAAGATTGAATAATTAAAATTATAACCATTTGGTTTTTGAAGTTTTTATCATTTTTGGAATTGCTTCCAGGCCATTTCTTTCTACACTTCAGTCCTCAGTAAAATATATTCTTTTTTAACATATGAAAAGATGATTGCAAATTTCCCCATCCTAAAACTACTACTTAGTTTTATTTTGAGTAAATAAGTTTGGTTTACTAAAGACCTACTGTGTGTCTGTCACGTGCCGAATTCATGATACAGAGGTAAAAGAATTTTCTTTCTGCCTTCAGGAGGCTTGCAACTGATAGGTACATACAAAATAAGCAGTGTGCAGCTTACTATGCGACAAGAGAGTATTAGAGAGCAGAGTAGTTCTATTATGGGGAATTAGAGGAAGCTGAATAAAATGTTACAAACCTGGCTTTAATTCCAAGATTGGCTTTTTTTGTATTCAGACAATAGCAAAGTTAAGGTAGACAAGACAAAAACTTTGTCTGGAGGAGTACTTTAGACTCTAAACTGTACAGAATACAGAATATATTTCTTTTTTATTTTCAGTCTTCTTAGCACATGGAATTGCATTAATAATGGAGTGGTGGAAAGGTTGGGACTTTCTGCAGAGGTAACCCATGATCTTTTATTCCTCAAACCTACTGAGAATCTTTAATTCCTTGGGAATGAACCTTTGTTTTCAGTGCATTACCAAAGTCTAAACTCACTTTTCTTATCTGTGTTTGTCAGCTTTCTGTTGCTGTGACAAAATGCTTAGCATAATGACATAAAGGAAGAAAGATATATTTTGGCACATAGTTTCAGAGGTTTCATTCAGTCCATGGTCAGCTCTCTCTTTTGACTTTGGTCATGTGGCAAGGTAGAAACATCATGACAGAACTCTATGACAGAGGAAAGCTCTTCATCTCACAACAGCCAAGAAGAGCAGAGAAAGGTAAGAAAAGCCTGAGAAGAAGGGCCTGAGGATCAGATATGGTCTCTAATGTCATGTCTCCGTGAAGTACACTCTTCAAGTAGGCCCCACTTCCTAAATCTTTATCACCTCTTAGTAACATCACCAAGTTATAAATCCATCAATGGATTAAAGTTCTCATAACCCATTCATTCCCAGAAAGCTCATCAGCTGGCAGCCGAGTCTTTGGTATGTGAGTTTTGGGGAACATATGGGATCCTAGTCATAACATTATCTAATTATCTGTGTTATCCTAGTTCCCTGAGGATTTTTCCTAGTTTGTGTTATACATTGCCTTGGGTTTCTTTCAGGACTAAACTTTTGAAATTCACCTTCCCCAGCCACATTTTTGATGAATTATTTGCATACAGTAAGCACCATTTGCTAAATGGTGTAAAAGTGAAGAACATATGATATAGAGGGGAAAAACATATCTTATTTGAAATCTTAAAAATATTAAATACTATCTGGCCACATTTGTTACGCTAGATATTGTAAAAAAGATCCAGGCTTCAATTACACTGGATTTGTTCATAGAAGTTAAATGGGTTTATGGAGCTTTTTATCAATAATTTAAGCCACAGCGATCTCTACCTTTTATTAAGAATATCTGTAATATCTACAACTTCTTTAGGTAATAGAGCTTTCCATTATACATTGTCTTGCATGTTGTTTCCTATTGTCTGCATTGAAACATTTTTTTCATTAGAAAAGATGAAAGTCCTTGGAGATTTCAAGGACTATAATTTGTGCTTTTTTCCCCACTGTGGTAGTTAGCACATTGGCAGTAGTAAAAATGTTACTTAGGGCTTCTAAGTTCCCATTGGATAATGTAGCTACCTAAATCCAAGTGAACCCACACATATTTCAAAGAAAGACTACAGATCAACAAAGAGAGCATGTAAAACCACAGCACAAAAGAAGACACCAAGAGCATTTGCAAGCTTCGAATTACCTCTACATGACACCTAAATACAGAAGAGGAAACTCAGAAAAGAGAAGGGGGGTGAACAGAAATGTTGATGAAAACATGGAAAATACTCCCTTACAAGAAGGAAAATACTACCTAGATTGGAGGAAGTCTAGACCTCTAGGTCCTACTTCCTCCTTAGGTGGCCTACCATATGGTGGGTCAAACTGTTGGCTACGCAGGAATTGTCGTGCTTTGGATTTGTAATGTCCCCCAAAACACTGTGCTAAAGTCTTGGTTGTCAGCTGATAGGCTTTTTGGCAAATGACTGGACTATGAGAACATCACCTTCAGCAAGTGGATTGATTGACTGATGGATTTGTAATTTTTTGACATTATTGGAGATGATGAAGACTTAGGAGTTGGGGCCTGGTTGAAGGGAATACCAGTTCCCTTCCTGGGCACGTGATCTTGGGGACCACATCTGGTCCTCAGCTGCTTCCCCTCAGGCTTTCCTACACCCTCTCTCTGCTGCTTCCTGGCTGCCCTGAGTTGAACAGCTTTCCATGCCTTTCCTCCATGATATTTCTGCCTCACTATAGCCCTAAAACAATGGCGTCAGCTGACCATGAGCCGAAACCTCTGAAATGAATCTTTCCACCTCTAAATTGATTTTCTTAGGTATTTTGTCTCAGCGACAGAAAGCCGAGTAACTTAGGAATTAAAAGGAAATAACTTGGATGTGTGTGGGATCTGACATGACCATCTGGGGAAGGTGTTAGGTCTGCTGAGGAGTGACTTGGTGTGGGGAATGTCTGTTGAAGAATTGGTGATAATGGGAAAGAGAGATGAAAGGGGAAAACTAAAAATCTTACAGAAATGGGAAATTAAAATCTTAAGATTTAACAACTCCCAGACCCCCCGCCCCTCCCAAAACAGTAAATACACTTTATGCTAGTAGTGCCCTTAGGCGAGGAAATCTAGTAAGCTGGAGTTAAGTAGTCATCTTCACAATCAGTTTTATTTTGACCGCATTAAAACAGTAGCTTTTTCTTAAAAAAAAAAGACAGTACTTTTTTAATAGCAACTTTATACAGCTGTAATTCAGATTGCACATTTTATCCATTTAAAATATATAATGTTTTAGTATATTCACAAAGTCATGTAGTAAATAAATTTTAACAGTTATTCTTCCACCCCATTTGTTTCCCTTCATCAGCCTTGGGCAACCCTAATCTTTCTGGTTCTATAAATATACTTACTGCAGACATTTCATATCAGTTAAATTACATAACATATGATTGTGTGACTGGTTTCTTTCACTTAATGAAATGTTTTCAGAGTTCGTCTGTGTTCATCAGTATGTATCAGTGCTTAATTTCTTTTTGTTGTCTAATTATATTCCATCGCATGAATACACTACTTTTTATTCATTGACTGATGGGCATTTGGGTGTTTCTCCTTTCGGCTATTATGAATACTACTGGTACAAATATTTGTGAACAGGTCTTTGTGAGGACGAGGTTTCATTTCTGTTGTGTCTATAATTAAGAGTGGAATTGTTAGATCATATGTAACTCCATGCTTAACTTTTTAAAGACCTGTCAGACTGTTTTCCAGGGCACTGTTTTGTATTCCCACTAGAAGTGTATAAGGGTTTCGATTTTTCTATATCCTCACCAACTTTTATTATCTATCCTTTTGATCCTACTGGGAATGAAATGGTATCTCATTGTGCTTTGTATTTGTATTTTCCTGGTGGCTAATGATGTACAGCATCTTTTCACACCACATCTCAAGGTCAGAACACTTCCATCACTTTTCAAAACTTATTTGGGGGAGACTTAAATGTATATTACTAAATGAAAGAAGCCAATTGGAAAGGCAGCATATTGAATAATTCCAACTGTATGGTGTTGGGCAAAAGGCAAAACTATGGAGATATGACACTAAGTAGATAAGTACTTTCCAGGGCTTAGGAGTCAGGGAGGAAAGGAGGAGTCAGTTGCTGGAGCATAGAGAATTCTTAAGGGCAGTGAAGCTGTTCTGCATGACAGTATAACAGTAGATACATGACATCATACATTTGTCAAAACCCATAAAACTTACAACTCCTGTGTGAGGCCTAGTGTAAACCTCAGGCCTAATATAAACTGTGGAGTAATAATAATGTGTGGATACAAGTTTATGGATTGTCATAAATTTTTTAGTCTGTTTTCTGTTGCTATAACTGAATACCTGAGAGTGATTAATTTATAAAGAAAATAATTTGTTTCTTATAGTTCTAGAAGATAACAAATCCAAGGGTATGACACAATGCTGATATCTGCTCAGCATCTGCTGAAGGACTTCTTGTTACATGATAATATAAGGTATAACATAATGAGACAGAGCAAGTACACTAGCTTTGCTCTCCATTCTCTTTTTATAAAGCTACTGATATCATCATAGGAGTCATATTCCCAAGGCCACATCTCATCTTAGTTACCTCCCCAAAGCCCTACCTTCAAATACCATTAACACTGTAATTGAAGGATTACGTTTTCAATACATCAACTTTTGGGGAATGCATTCAAACTATAGCACAAATGTATTACTACTGTGGTGCGGATTGTAAATAGTGGGAGAGCTTATGTGTATGTGGAAGCAGGGGGTGTATTAGAAATCTGTACATTCCTCTTAGTTTTGCTTAAAACTGCACTGAAAGTCTGTTTAAAAATCTCTTTGTGATTATTCTTTCCATTAATTCCCATTTGCCATGTTAAATCCCCATTTCCCATGTTAAATCCCCATTTTGAACCCAAGCAACCATTTCTCTTTTCCTTATCACTATAGCAATGCTGCCTCTCCTGAAAAAATTACATAAATGTTATCAAACAAACACAGAATCTTGTGTTTCATTTCTTCCACTTTCAGGATGCTTTTGAAATCCATTCACTGCATATTTTACCAGTTAATTTCTTTTTTTTTTCCTTCTGAGTTTCATTTTATTATTATACTGATTTCTGGTTTCCTTTTATTATTATACTGATATGTTACATTTTGGTCATTCTTTTCCTATTGGAAAGCCATTTGGGTTGTTTCCAGTTTGGGGCAATTACAAATAATGCTGCTGAGAACATTTGGGTGCAAGTCTTTTTGTGTGGGCTTATGTTTTCATTTCCTTTGAATAAATAATATATGAATGAAATTGCTGTGTTGTATAAGTAGTGTATGCTTAACTTTAAGAAACTACTATACCTTTATGAAAATAACAGTATCATTTTACATTTTTACTGGTAATAGATGGGGTCACTTTTTAATGAATTTGCCCTTCTTTTATTTTGCATATTTTAAAATTAGTACCTGTTTTTGATATGTTCATAACTACATTCATTGTGGGTATTTGTACGTGTACATGTGGAATCTTAATACTGTTTGCTTCCCCTTCTCTTCCTCTCCCTCCTGTTTCACCACCTCCCCCCTGCTCTCCATCACCTCATATTCTTAGATCTCCTTCCCATCTCCACAGAGACTGTGTCTGTTTCCTGTCATAGCTCTCTTGGTATTTTGCTCTTTCTTTATACTTTGGATTTCTTATATGAGCCAAACCGTGTAATATTTAACCTTCTGTGTCTGATTTATTTCATATAGCATTATAGTCTCAAGATACATCCATTTTCCTACAAATGACTCAAATGTATCCTTCTATATGGCCCAGTAGTACTCCACTGTGTGTATACACTACATTGCCTTTATCCATTCATCTGTTGATGGGAATATTGCCTGTTTCTAAGATTTAGCTATTATGAGTTGTGCTGCTATAAACATGGGTGCCTGTATCACTGTAATATGATGTCTTCAACTCTTTCAGGAAGATCCTCTGAAGAGGTATAGCCAGGACAAAAGAAATTTCTCATTTGAAGTTTTTAGGACTCTACTGTTTTCCATAGCATTTGTACTTGTTGATATTCGAACCAACAATATAGAATGGTTTCTTTTTCCCCTCAGTCTCACCAACTTTTGCTGGGTTTTAAGTTCTTGTTGATAGCCTTTCTTTTTGGAGTAAGATGTAATCTCAATATTGTTCTGATTTGCATTTCTGTAATGGGCAGCAATGTTGAATTTTTTTTATATACTCATCGTCCTTTTGTACTTATTGTCTATTCATTTCAATTACCCTTTTAAATTTCTTTTTGATTTGAAGGAGAGTCTAATTTTTTGAGTTCATTATATATTCTAGATGTTAGTCTTCTATCCAAGGAGTAGCTGGCAAAAATTTTTTCCCATTCTGTAGGTTGTCTCTTCACTCTGTTAGTTGTTTCCTTTGTTGTGCAGAGGCTTTTTAATATGATACAATCCCATTAGTTGGTTGTTCATGTTATTTCTTGTGTGATTGGTGTTCTCATCAGAAAGTCCTTGCCTATGCCTTTGTCTTCAAGAGTTTTATCATTTTATTTTTCTTCTGGCAGATTTGGTGTTTCTGTTTTTATATTTAGGACTTTGATCCATTTTGATTCAATTTTAGTTCAGTATGAGAGATACGGATCTAGATTCATTCTTCTGCATGTTAATAATCAATTTTTTCCAGCACCATTTGTTAAGTAGGCTGTCTTTCCTCCAGCTTATGCTTTTGGCCTCTGTTGAATATCAGATGGCCGAAGATGACTGGGCTTGTTTCTGCACCGTTATTTCTATTCCACAGATCTACATGTCTGTTTCTGTATCATGCTGTTTTTATCACTGTATCTTTGTAATAATGCTTGCAATCCAGGATTGCAGTGCCTCCTCTGTGTTCTGTTGCTCCAGATTACGTTGGCTATTTTGGGTCTTTTCTGGTTCCATATAAATTTTAGTATTATTTTTTCTAGTTCTGTGAACAACACTGATTTAAATCCTTCTTTTTGGGGAATGATGGAATCTCATTTTGGTTTTTATGTACATTTCTCTGGTGACTAATGATGTTGACCACCTTTTCATGTGCTTACTTCCCATTTCTATATCTTCTTTTGTAAAGTATTCAAACATTTAGCCTGTTTTAAAAATTGAGTTTGTTCATATTCTGGGTTTAAGCACCATATTATATATACGGTTCATAAATAATTTTCACAGTGTGTGATTTCTCTTTTTCTTTGCTTAATGGTGTCTTTTGAAGAGGAAATTATTTAATTTTGGTACTGTAAAACTCACAAATTTTGTCTTGTATTGTTCATGCTATATTGACTTTTGAAGGTTAAACCAATCTTGCACTGCTGGAATGAACCCACTTGATCATGTTCTATCATCAAGTTTTATGTATTCTTGCATTTAATTTGCTAATAATTTGTTTAGAACTTGCATGTCTATGTTCACTAACATAATGGTCTGTAATTTCTTTTCATGTAATATCCTCCCTAGTCTTCAGTATCAGGATTATCTTAGCCTCATAAAATAAATTAGAAGGTATTTTTCACTTTATTTATTTCATTTATTTATTTACTTTGTTAAATTTGGTGTTGTTTCTTTACATGTTCGGAGGCATTCCTCAGTAAAGTCTTCTAAGCTTTTGTGGAAAGGTTTTTAATTATCAATTTAAAAATTTATTGTTTTCCATGTTTTGGTAATTTGTATTTTTTACTGTATTTATCCCCTTCATCTAGGTTCAGATTATCTATAAATTTGTTCATAATATCCTTCCTTTCTTTTGTGTACTGTACAGTGACACCCTCATTAACTTCTGATATGTGTGCTTTATGTTTGCTTTTTTTTTTTCTTGTTCGGTCTTCCTAATAAGACCATAAAAATATTTCAAAGAAACAATCTTTAATTATATTGATGTCTGTGTATCTGCTTTCTGTTCTATTAATTTTTATCTTATCTTGCCTATTTCCTTTCTTACACTTTCTTAAGTTTTAATTCTTTGTTCTCTTCCTTGAGACAGAAACTTGGATAATTGAAAAAAATATATATATATATTCTCTCTCTATATATAAAATTGAATATATATAAATATTCAATTCAGTATTCAGTATAACTTGTATTAATTTCATGATGCCTCAATAAATTGAGTATTAAAATATTTGCACAAGTTTTTCTTTTCCTGAAATGCATATACATTTTTTTGGCAGATTTGTGATTGATCTATCTATCTATCTACCTATCTATCTATCTATCTATCTGGCTTTTCTTTTTAAGCACTGCTTTACTTGTATTCTATACATGCTACATTACATTTTCATTTTCATTCATTCCAAAATATTTTGCCATTTCCATTTTTTTCTATTTAGAGATATATTGCTCAATTTTCAACCAGTTGGTGGATTTTTCCAGTTATCTTTCTGCTTTTAAATTCTAAATTGATCTCATTGGGGTCCGAGCCCATAATCTATATGATTCAGTCCCTGGGGATATTTATGAATAAACACATGAATTATTTTGGAAATGCTTTATATATACTTGAATGTTTTCTGCAAGTATTGAGTATTGATTTGTACACTTTTTATTCGGTCACTTTAGGTAATTGAGTTCTTCGAATATGACTCCTTACCAGTATTTTGTTTAACATCCTTTCCATTCTTGAGAGGTTTAAAGAATCTCATATGATGATAGAAGATTTATTTAGATCTGTTTTTTCCCTTAAGTTTAAAAGTTTAGGGCTACTATATCTTCTAGTTAACCTGACACTTTAATACTTACAAAATATCCGCACTTAAGTGTAATACTTCTCATCAGAGACTCAGTTTCATCTAGTATTAACATAGTTACACCTGTTTTCTTTTAGCTAAGATTTGTTTGAGATCTTTTATCATCCTTTACCTTTACCTCTAACTTAACTATGTCCTTATATATAAGATAATTATCTTACAGTGAACTACATTAATTTTTCTTTTCATCTGTAACAAGTTGACTTAAAATGGCAGAAGTTTATTTTCTTATTTTTGGGAAGTTAGAAATCCAAAATGGGTCTCACTGGGCTAAAATCAGGGTGTTGGGAGGGCTGCATTCTTTTACAAAGTTTGAAGAGATTTCCTTGCCTGCTCCAGCTTCTAGAGGCTGCCCACATTTCTTGGCCCATAGCCCTGTCTACCTTAGGAGGGGCTGGTCAAGTCTTTCTAGTGATGTGCAAAGTTGCTGCCGACTCTCTGGCATCCATTTGCACTTTATGGAACTCTTGCGATTGTCGTATATTGGGATACTCTTCCTGTTTTCAGATCCTCATCTTTTTAGTTAGGCTTTTAGTGGTGACTTTAGAGATTTCAATATGCATACTTACAGTCCATCTTCAATTATTTTTTATCATATACACCTTTTAAAGCCCTTGTGTACTAACTCTAATACCTGGATCCTGTGAGTCTGTGTCTATTTTTTCCCATTTTGATTATCAGTCTCATCTGCATATTGAATACACACGCAGACACATAATATCACACCTCGTTTACTCTCATCTCAACTAGAAAGTGTTCTCTGAAGTTTTAGTACATGTAGGCTTTGTTGTATCTGCAGCTTTTTTATGTATTTCAAAATATGATATTTGAAATGTTTTTTAAAAAGAAATTTCAGCAGAACCTCTACAGATTGCCAAGACCTCTACAACCATCCTAAAACACAAATCAGGAAATATTATTTATAATAGAGAAGAGTTAAAGGAACTGAAATAGCATATGGCAGGTAGATTGTTAGGGATTCTGGCTTCACCCCTTCATCTGAGGGGTGACATATGTGGATCTTTGTTGACACTTTAATTTTTATTTCCCTGGGAGTCTACTGATTTCTTTGTAGAAAATTTTGTGAACCTTCTGGGCGCTGTGGAACTTCAATAGTAGCCTCAGTGGCCATCTAATCCATGTGGCTCTGGGGGACTGTTTGAGCTCTTGTTTTCCCATTTAAATCTTTTCGTAGTGGATTATTAGAGTTGGGTACTACTGAGAGGTAGCGGTAGAGAGTCATTCAGCTGTGATAAAATACAATTCAAGGTCTCCTGAAATAAGTTGCTGGATTGTACAACTGAAATATTTCTCAGTATCTTAACTTTTGTGCTTCTAATCAATTCTGGAACTTTTGTGTTCCTTTACAGTCAATATTTATTTAGATTTGAAAAGAGTCTGAAGTGATAGACGTCACCATGTGAGTTCTATCAAGACTGAGGTCATGAATACATCTTTGTCCTTAAAATTCTTCCATTTTTAAGATACGTATTTTTTACAATAATTTAACATAGACAAAACTTTCTCTCTTTCTGTATCTGCAATATTTATGAAGAAACCATTGGTATATTTTGGAGAAATTGAGCAGAGTGTAACAAAAATTTTCGTGGCTAGCTAGGGTATTGATACTATATGTGATCATATATACACAAAAGGAGCTGAAGACTTTATGTCAAAAAGAAGAGAAATGATAATTTGTAATAGTGAAGTGTCTGGGGTGCTTTTTATAGAAACCAATTTTTGTTCAGTTGGGAGCATTTCAAGGACATTGGAGTGATATTTGTGTGAGTCACTAACCTTCAGCTACGGGAAGAGGTTATCGAGATAGGGAGAGAAGTTTTCTTCTTGGGAAATAATTGAAGTCTTTGCTCCTTGCTTTAGATGCTCATCATTCTCCTTGGCCTCCAAGTCAAGAGAAAGATTTAAATGAATACTTTCTCTCACTCTCTCTAGGTCATGAGTCACTAAGACATGTAAATTAATTAAATATCTCCTCTGCAATTTGAATGAATGGTTTTAAAAACAACTACAGAGAGTAGGTATCTTCCTACAGGCAACTCCATCTGAATGAATGAGCTCGGAGCAGATGTCCACCTAGGAAAGTCTCAGGCATGCAGATGAAACTTCATAGAAGGACGATGGAGTGTAAGGCTCCGTCACGGTGGGCTAGTTCTAGTGTTGCTGATGGATAGGTCATTGAGTGTATATCACTACTTGTTTGTGGTGCAGTATATCTGAGAGTGGTCAGATGGCAAGCAGTACAATTCTGCACAAATTTTATTCATTTTTATTGAGCGTTGGAACTTCCATTTTTCTGAGCCTTTATGGGGGATGTTTCATGGTGTTTTTTTTTTAGTTTGTTTTTTTCTTATGTTTTCCTTCTTACCATTCAAACAAGTCATTTTGCCTGATAGCACGTGATGGATGTCTCAAAACATTAGCACCTTCTTCTAAGGAAAATGATACTGGCTGATGCTCTGTACCATAAGAAATGATTATTTAAAAACAGAAGTTTTATATGGAATCTGTTGCATATTTGTTGGAAATGTCATGCTAGATTTTCTGTCATGCCATTTAATGTGTTTGATTTATTTGGAGGTACTTTCCACTCAAAACAAATCATTTCTTTGAAAAAACCAGTGTGACATGATTTTCAGAAAACTGAAAGGGTTTTATTACAATTTTAGATAAATATCTCACAAAGTTGTGCAGTCCATTAAGTTCATTCTTTCTCTCTAGTCTCTCTTCTATGATCATTTTCTACTTGAATTATAATTTCTTGGGCCCATACCTGAGGATGCCTATTGGTTGATGCAGTACACTGAGCTCTAAAATTATACCCTTTCTTCAAATTTGATTCCTTCAGTTTGACTGTCTTCCTTACTTCATTAGAAGAACAAGATTCAAAGTCTGGATACATCGAATACTGAATTGAATGTCAACAACAACTGATTTCTGTATTAAGGTATGCCTGACTTTCTTTTGATATAACTTAAGATAGACTGGCTCCTAATCACTTGGGAATAGGTTCTTGAAAACTTCATATTGGATTCTTTGGTTTCTCCACAGAGATGTAAAATTACCAGCACTGTTTTAGACTTCCATAGATTGGATTTTTGAGGAAGAGTCTGTGGCGGGCAAGGAGAGATCTCAGTGTTCCTTAATGGACTCACCAAGTGCATTTTGGCTGGGATGGGTTTCCCTCTATGTAAGATGACCGCTCATAGTCCAGAGCGGTTAGTATCCTTTCCCTTTCCTAACTACCTACTAAGTGACAGTTTCTATGTTTAGTCAGCTGAAAATGCCTGCATGTATTTTAGAAGAGCCCTATGAGAGATGGTCCTGGTGTGGGCTGAGAAACGTTGACGTGATATCTACATTCTACCAAAATAAAAAATGAAACAACTTCTAAACTGGCCGGTAAACATCCTTACTCTTGCAAAATCAGCATTGGCCAACATCACACTGACCGTGACAACCACTGTCTGTGGAATCATTTCCCAGCTAGTTTCCTTCAGAAATTCAGTTGCCTATAAACGCCGACCATTTGTGGTTAGTAATGCTTTCTTTTTGCTTTTGTAGTCTACGGAAATTTCCTAACTTCTATTAGGCCTTGCCTAGGGAGTCCTGTGCCAAGTTTTGGCATCTTACTATACTAGACTTTCATGTGTTTGCTTTTGAGGTGAGTCCATAGATTTTCTGGGTTCATCTGAAGTCTGCCTTTGAAGACTTGTGCTGCCTTTGCTGATGAAAGAACTCCTTTTTCTGTACTCTCCTTATGAAGCAGCAGCACTATCTTCCTACTAGATTTGCTGTGAAAGGACATGTATAGCACTCCTGTGTTTGCTGAGTAAGAAACACAACTTATTTTCATATAGCAAAAATGATGTTGGCAGACCTTGGGATTACACCAAAATGTTATTAACTGCTATACTATAATAATCTGATTTATTAGCACAAAATGTACTTGGGGGTGTTTTGGGAGTTTGAAAAAACAATTTGAACGTTTGTGTTTCACAAATTTTACAAATATTTAATTTTGAACATTAGGAACCATTAATTAGAGCCTATTTATTTTGTTTCAATGACAAGACCTTCTTGTTCATCAATAGTTTTCATAGAGTGCCACTTATTTGTTTGTTTACTTATTTATGCAACCCGATTTCACCTTCACTGAGTTGTGTTCCAATTATGTCTATACTGGAAACTTCAGTCTACTGACCTGTGTTCCAATTATGTCTATAATTTAATTCAGCTCTGTTAGGTATATTGCAAGTCATTCCCTCCTTTCTAACAATTAGCATTTGATTCTTTTGAAGTTAGCTCTTAACTGCCAAGAGTGTTTGATTCTCCACACTCGAATATCCATTTTGTAATAGATACAGCTATATAGATATAGTCTCTTTGGCACTGTGAGCTACTTCTCCTGGATCTCTGTTACTTTTTGAAAAAAACAGAATTTTCAGAGATTTGAGTATCACCTTTCAATGGAGTTACTGTGAAGTTCTATAATTGCATGTAGGATATTCTTGAGATGCCTATTCTTATTTAAAATGTCTTATACGTGCAAGCACGTCTCTACTGTTCTAGAGCTCAGGAGGGGTCACTTTGGTTTTACTTCTGCCTTCCATAATATGGCTATAACTGAATCACTGTGCAGATGAAACACCCATGTCTGTGTTCCTATACGGAAATCATTGAAATAAGAAAACATTTTACAATACGTAGAGTTCCCTTTGAGATACGAGTCTACTCTAGGTGGAGTAGAGAATATTTTGGAGTGAAAAATATTTTGATGATGGTCTCTAGAATATTGACTTTATTTGAAAAAACAATTTTATATGCCGTAATTTAAGGAAACAGTTATTTAGGATTAGAGCTGTCACATTATTTCTCAAATTAAATTAAATTTCATAATCTTTTATGTAGAATATTTATGTAGAATATGCAAAATGGCGTTCAACTCCAAGATCACTAAAATTTTGCCTCATCAGTACATATGCATCAGTATTAACTATTCTTACAATGATTACTTTTTGTGACTGACTTTTCCTTTGGGGAGGCAGTTAATCCTCACTTTCAGGAGCATGTGCTCTTGGCTCAGGACACCTGGATTTGAAACCTTGTTCCATCATCTTATGGTTTATTTCACCTCTCTGAGGCTCCCATTCAGCATCTGTCAGCAGGTGAATATTTTATGGCACCTTCCTCTGCACAGCCAGTTATCATGTAGTATGACTGGTGGCTGCCAAATCTGATTAGAAAACTTAAAACTGGTAGTCAAGGGATAGTGAATGTTCTCATCTGTTAATCACATAACTAAATGGAACTGTTGAGAGTAATGTATTGTTCGCTTTGTATCAAAACTGCTAGATTGTTGTATTTTGCAAATAAAATGTTTGCTAAGATGAGCCATTTTTCAAGTAGATACAGATCTGTGTAGACTTCCATAATCGTCTCTTGTTTTCCATTTGAAGAGGGAGAGAGGGAGAAAGGGCAAGAAGGAAGAGAGGCAGACCTATCACAGATTTTCTTCTCTTTCTTGCTTCTCAGATAGGACAACACTTTTGTAGGTCTTAAAGGTGTTATTATTATTTTTTGCCTGTGCAATTCCTAAGGCTTGTTGTGAGCCCTCCCTGTTTGTGTACCAGGTAAATTCCTACTCATCCTTTAAAACACATCGAGAATCAACTCAGTTCTGAAACCTTTGCTGTCTTTCCCAGGCAGGCCTTGAGCTTTTTTCTCTCAGTTCTCCTTCATTCTCTGTATGCGTCCATTCTACAAATGGTCCTAAGTCTTTATTGTTTGCATAGCTCTTCCTCTCCAAATAATTGATCACCTGGAAGACAGTGATAATTATTCTAGAAAATTATATAACTTAGAGTGAAATCAACCATGACCATTGGGGCGTTAGGGACTCCAATAATTTTAGAACTGAAAAAGATCTTGAAATTATTTTCAGTTATGATTTTTCATTTTACAGATGAGGAAAACTGAGGACCCCTAAAGTCCAGTTTCTATTCCACAGACTTGGTTGTATCTAGCATCATATGAAGTATGATTGAATGTTTAAATTTAAAAATTATTATACTGAAATATAAATTGCCACTAATCCCTCTTGAAGTACTCCCCCTCATCTCAGACATTCAGATCTTTCTTGCCACCCTCTGAAGGAGTGCTGAAAGTCCTTCTTGTAATTGTTGTTGGGCTGTCTTTGCTGCCTCCATGTCCTGAATCAATTCAATAACTTTTATGGTCATTTTGACTTCATAGAAAGAGATGGAAGTTGCAGGGTCCCAGAACCAGTGAACAAGGTGGATGAGGACACATTAGAATGTTTTTGCCAGCCTGCCTTTCTGTTGCATGGCCCTCAGCAGCAACCGTCACTGTAATTTTGATCACACCTCACAATGAAGGGGTGCTAGGGATCAAACTCAGGGCCTTGTGCTTGCTGGGCAAGTCCTCTGCCGCTGAACTAAATCTCCAGCCATACCTGGCAAAAGAAGACTTCCATAACTGCTTCAGAAGGTGGCAAAAATGACAAGAAAAGTGTGTTTGAAGTGAGGGGGATATATTTTGAGGGAGATTTTGGCAATGTATCTTTTACTGTAATGCATTTTTAAAATTTTATATATTCACTGTATATTTTGATCATACCTCATGTGAATGAGATGGCATTGGGTGGGCTCATTTGGAATAGAACCCACTTCAAGAAGGAGAGATGGTGGCCCTGGTTGGGTTCAAACCTGTGCTTCCTTGAAGGGTTTACTGTGGTATCAGCCTGATATGATTATGGTCTCTGTTTCTGCATCTTCTGGTTAGCATGTCTATTAGAAGAAAAAATGTCAGCAGAGTAAAGAAAGGGCCCACTGAAGAGACTCTAACAAGTATAAGAGCATTTTGAAAGCCAGGAGGATGATTTGAGTAGTATTTTAATGCAGTTGGCAAGCCAGTGGAATTGTATCTGCAGGCTGGGGTATGATTGTGCAGCTTTGAATGGCTAAGAGGAAGGCAGTAATTTCAGCACATGCTGTGATCTAGAGGGTGAGAATGAAGGGGAGATTTCAGAGAAGGAAATGATAGCATCTTAAAACAGCGCGTTATTTCATTCTGGTTGCATAATGCAGGCATAGTGGTTAAACTGTTATTGTAGAGAAATGGCTTATACATATTTAGTGAGCTGCTGCTATTGGAATGAGTGGCTGTTACAATAACACAAATGCATGTGTGGTTTTTGAACAGTTAATAATTGTTTAATAAGCAATCTCTTGCAAACCTCCCTGACTCATTGTAACTCTGGTAGAGATGGATTATTCTTCCCCATTATTAGGAATGTAATAAGAAATAGCTGGTAATGAGAAAAACACTTTAAATATAAGGGGAACACTAATGGGGTAAACTGCCAATTACCATCACAAGAAATTTTCAAAGCTGACAGAAATATACCATGTGGGAAAGGAAGTGAGAATAGCCAGAGGCAATATAATACCATGGATCCTTGGAGAATTAACTTCCTTTCATTTCTGAATAGATTTTAGCAATATGTACAATGAGGCAAAGAGGAAAGTTACAGTATATAGAGAGAGCCAGAATATTTTGGCTGAAGTCCTTTGCTAACATGAGCCATGAACATAGCTTCTCTTGATTTCACAGATGTACAGAGCGGGAGTAGC